>OY037014.1:0-238953 GCA_955831195.1 Pilophorus perplexus | reverse complement strand
CTCATCCGTGCGAGGCGCTCTGAAGGGAAGGCCACCAACATGCAGTTTCACTTAAGGGTAAATATTACATTTAAATCCCGTATGTAGATATAAAGATCCCGATATAATAGGATCTACTTCTGTGCGACGTGATACTGCTCCTCGCAGATCCACTATAAGACAATTCGTTGTAATGTGCCGGCAGGTTAATGTTACACTCCTGAAGAGCTCTGATCCCAGAAGTGCAGGAGCGAAAGGCGCCTTGAGTTGCATATTTTATTAAATGCAATTTACACCAATCAGCATACGGTTTCTTCCCCTCACAACATCCCACTAAGAAATTTATTCATAAATCAAATAATATAGGTTCATATAATGGAATTTATATTGTTTGAATCGGGTACCTACGGACTTTTCTACCCGAACTTCTCTTCCCCGGACTTTTCTTTCCCGAAATTTCGCCAGCCAAGGACTTTCTTCCCCGATCGGGAAAACTGAAAAAAGGTAGTTCAAGGTGTTTTGTGTGAAAATATGAATGCACTTATTGGCCTCAGATAAGAAGCTCTGTCCAAAATAACATACATAATAAATAAGTTTCACGAGGGGTCAGCTTGATGTTGAGAGAAATTTTGCGGAGAAACGTCAAGAGAGCGTCATCCGTGTGGTCACCGCTGGCGGAGTACCTGCAAAATTACACGTAATTTTACTTACTATACGTACGTAATTTTACATACTATACGTGTATAGTATAAGTCGTATACACATAATATGTGTAAACGATATCATCATAGAAATACTTCGTGAAAGTCGGTACAAATTGTCAGGTACCTCAGTGCGAGCTGTTGAAGTCTCGCTTGCAGTTGGCGATATTTTTTTGTTTTTGTTTTTCTTTGGACGCAACGTTCCCCGAGTTCCCATTTGGCGAGGACGGCAAGATCGTGGGACACATCCAAGCGAACCTTTTCGATAAGTATCCATATCGATAGGTGGGCGGGCGTCCGATGTACCCAGGGAATCACACTCGATCCAATAGTGTGCCTTCTTTCTTTCTGTCCTATGAACTCCGTGTATACAACCGTTCAAAAGCAATTCATTTCACTCATTTCTTATTTTTTCGGGGAAGAAAAGTCCTAGGTTGGCGAAATCACGGGGAAGAAAAGTCCGGGGTTGAACAGTCCGGGGAAGAAATGTCCTACTCTGTTTGAATACATTCACTCGCCAGTAGAGCAGGCCTGTGGTGGCGAGCATAAGGGAGTTGGCAAATATCTCTGTAGGTACCTACCTACTGCGTATAACAAATTTATTCTGAGTCTCTGACTGTATTGCTTCTATTTATTCGCACTAATGATTTCCATGACATAGAGAAGGTATTACGACTGCGCTAAAACTAATTAAACATAAATACTACCGAGAATATCAACCCGGACCGAGACGTATCAACTATGAAAATATCTTATGTAGGCAGGGCGGTAACCGCCCGGCGGTTACAGTTTTCGGTTTTTTAAGAACATCAGCAGATTATAGGAAATTGTATAGGTAAATTGGGTACCTACTGGGGGCTTCTGGTTGACAGGGTGAGATTTACTTTGGGATTTACAATATTATGATGCTGCTGGAAACGGGTGGGTGGGAGTGATGGTAGGGCTTTTCAACAATGTAGGGATAGCGAAAATAAAAAAGGACCAAGTTCTTTACAAACAACTGCCGGATTGTGACGACCTTTGCTTCCTTATACAGAAGCGCAGAGGGGCATCTTCTATGTTTTCCTCCCATCACCTTCAACTGCCCTCTGGTTTTTGTGATCTGTAATTTTGTAAGGAAATGTTGACCTTGTCTTTGCACTCTGTGTTCTTGGCAATAAAAAATCTTGAATCTTGAATCTTGAGAAGTTACCAGCTTTTGAATATGGCTCGGATAATCCCCCCCCCCCCCCCCCCCCCCCCCCAACAAAACACCGTACTGGAGCGCAGACTGCACGAGCGTCAGGTAAATAAGTTTCAGTCTGTCAGCGGACAAAACAGACCTGACATGGTAGAAAACGTGCTGGAATTCACGCATCCTTGAGTAAAGGTAGGCAGCGTGCTGATCCCAGAGGAGGGAGGAATCCATAATGGATGGAATAGGATGGATCTAGTTGCGATTGCTTTCTATTGAAATGGCTATAGGCCAATGAATACAGACTTTTGGGGATGGAAAACGTACTGCTATATCAGTACCTATACCAAAACTATTATGATTCATTAATTTAACTTTTATTCGAATAGTATGAAGCTGATATTATTAAATGCTATCGAGCTAATACCACAGTTTGACTGGACAGTTATGACTTGTAAGTGGTTCCTCAGGTTGTTTCGGTTCTGAGTTGATCCCTCAATCTTGTGTGGAAGATACAAAGCCTTAACCTACGTTCGTCATCATCTTCCAACATATCATGTTACCTACTGTAAAATCCAACCTGCCGTTTATGATAGGATTTACTGGAAAACGTTAGGAATTCCCAAAAGCATTGGTGAAGTAGATCATACGAATGTCAAAGGTACCTATGGGATATCAGGACATTTCGGATATAAGAATAGGACGCTACGATTAGGATATTAGGGTGTTATCAGGATTTTATTAAGTTTTGATTGATTAGATATTAGGATGCGATAGAGTAAGATTGATGGATAGATTAGGATTAGATTGGATTACCTATATAGATAGAGGTTAGATATTAGAATATTATTAAGATTATAGGATTAGTGAAATCCGATCGTTCAGGGACCCCCAAAAATGGATTCTACGTCCAAAAATACTTCGAAAACACTCCTCAATACTCCATAGCTGAAAGCGGGGAAACACGTTTGGCCACGAAGGCCTCTGAAGGAGGCCTGGAGAGGCAACACGATTGGCCACACGAGAAACGACCCGTTTGGCCACGCCCCCGCCCGTTTGACGTCCAGTCGCGCCCTTACGGCTGGCTCAATTTTAACTTCAAAGGTACCTAGATCATTAAATGACGCAGCATTTTGTGCTTTTCAATTTCCTATACAAAAGAGTGACGCACCGTTTCAAAGTTATCCGTTAAAAACCAAAAAAGTGACGAAAATTCGTGTTTTTAGCGCAACCTTTTTCCAAAAGGGAGGAAATTTTGTAGACACACCTGTGATTTATGTGTCATCTTATTTATGTTCAACTTTTTTCAGTGTGTGTCATTGTATGTGTGTTCAGATTTGTCTAGGCTAGTCGTGTTAGATGTAGGGAGGGGAAGAAAATTTTTAGAAGTACCTACTCGTCCTCCACCAGACAAGTAAACGTGGAGTGAGCAACCACCCATGATCCAAAAACTGCAAGTTACAAGAAGAGGCGGAAGAGTAGGAAAGGTCTGTTGCATTTGGCAGCCACCCAATATCCGAAAACTGCAAGTTACAAGAAGAGGCAGAAGAGTAGGTACAGTCTGCTGCATTCCGCAGCCACCCACGACCCGAACATCACAAGTTACAAGAAGAGGTGGAATATGACATATTGTAGTAGGTAGGTCCGCTGCGATGAATCCTATCCCAAAAACTTCGAACCAATTTTTTGAGATAAGACCTCCTATAAAACCCGGCATCTCCACGTTGGTCATTCCTGGGCGCACCAGAATGGTGCGGCTAACGCCAGAGGGGCCAGGAGGTCCTGCTGTAGGGAGTCCCTAGGGGAGTGCTGAAGATCAAGAAGAAAGAAGATTGAAGCAACATAAGTGCACTTCCCTTAGGGGAAGAAAGAGAGCAGAAGGAACGAGAAAGGTTGTTATGGGCCAGAAATGGCCTTAGACACAACCTAAGAAGCTCAGTACAGCGGGACAGACATTTCAGTTCTGGATAATTTCAAATCGTCAGAATCGTCTACTATACCTCCATCGCGATTACAAAGGTGATATTCCAAGAATAATAAACCAAAACGTGGCTTTCTGCGTACTGAGCAGAAGCTCTGTACCGCGGGACGGCGTACGGCTTACGGACATTTCAGATTTAGAATGTAGACCTCTTGAAACAGATATCCAAGGAAGAAGAATGAAGATTGAAGAATCATGAGTACATCCCCTGGGGGAAGAAAGTGAGCAGAAGGTACGAGAAAGGTTGTAATGGGCCAGAAAGTCTGAAATTTTGACATAATACTTGGTTTACCATCTAGTTGTGCCCGCAAGGTTTTCAGTCCGATCGCCCAAAGCCGTGGGGAACTATGAGGATAAAACGGGGTTACGGGAGGGGGGGTTAAGGCTTTTGGCTTTGGGATCGAGTCAGGTGTCGTTTTCGAAGTATTTTTGGACGTAGAATCCATTTTTTGGGGTTCCGCATCGATCCGATTTCACTGTTGCGATCTATAGGGCTTTCATGGGGGCTACAATTGAGGTTTTTGATGGATCCCAGGAGGACAAATTTTGTCCTCCTGGGATCCATCAAAAACCTCAATTGAAAATATTTAATATTTTCAAGTAAAGAAAAAAAATTTAAATTTTTTTTTTTTAATTCAAAAAAAAAATTTTTTTTTGAAATACTTATAAAATTAAAAAATTTTTTTTTAATTTTTCCATTGACAGAATTAAATTTTTGCACAAGTAAGCTATATCACAAATAAACCCTTGCGTAAAATTTGCAGCGTTTTTTGACCAATGATTGTATTGAATACATTAAATTTTATTCTAATGTTTAAGGAAGTCATTCGACGTAGTTTTTTTACGCTCTTCAACTTGGTAAACGTTTTCTCTGCGATGCTTAGTTTTATAGTCATAGGTAAAACGCTGCAAACTTTACACAAGGGTTTATTATTCTTTGATATAGGTTACATGTGCAACCATAAGTTTTGTGATAATTAAAAAAATTTTGGTAACATTTTTTTTGCAAAAAGTTTTTTTGAAACTTTTTGCAGAAATTTTTGTTTGGAAATTAAAAAAACAAGCCATCAATTGAATTGAATAGATGAGCGCAACCTTTTTGTTATTACGCGAGAGAAACTAAGAAACAGTAGGTATCTAGCGACCAAACTATGCCACACAACACATCATCCACGAGATGCTCATTACGTAAACAACTGCACCCTAACGACCGATGCGTAATAAAACCTTATGCCAATCAGAGGTAACGAACGGCTCAGGCTGCAAAAATCGTTTTGGAGTCGTTGGAATCAGCCTGAAAAGCTCATTCCATAGACCCTTGTACCAACGAAATCGGACAAAAACTTTCGTCCCCCTTTTGAGGCCTCCTTAGTTACACATCAGAGATAAACAACTTTCGTCGTGAAGGACCTCCCGAAAACCGATGAAGGGGATGAGGGAGGAAAAATCAAGGTAGCCTATAACCACCCCCCGAACTCGCCGATCACAATGAGACCACCCTCGTGAAAATCTGTTGAGCCGCTCGGGCGTGATGCTCTGTACACAAAAAACAAAAAAACATACATGTCGAAGAGGTGAGCGCACCTTTCCATTTTTTGGAAAAAGATTGCGCTAAAAAGAAAATATTAACCGATGTTTTTACTCGGAAAACATTTTACTTCCTGGGATCCTTCAAAAATCCCATTTGTAGCCCCATGAAAGCCCAATTGATCACCACAGTGAAATCGGATCGTTCCGCGACCCCCAAAAATGGATTCGACGTCCAAAAATACTTCGATAACGACGCCTAACTCGATCCCATAGCCAAAAGCATTTAAAAAAACCCCTCCCATAATCCCATTTTTAGCCCCATCGCGTCCCACGGGTTTGGGCTATCGGGCTTAAAACCTTGCGGGCACAACTAGATGGTAAAACAAGTATTTTGTCAAAATTTCAGACTAAAAAAAAAAAAAAAATGCCTACTGCCCAATACGGCCCGGACGGCGTACGCCGCAAAATTGTAAATTTTTCGGGAGAACGCAACATTGCGGGCAACATTCCCCTAGTACGGAAGCCTTTTGCCATAAACGGCGTACGGCTGACGGACATTTCGGATTTAGAATTTAGACCTCTTGAAACGGATAATGTCAAGTTTTAAGGCCGATCCGAGTCGTCGATCTCCGTCGCGATCACATTCCAAGACAAAAAAATTTTGTTATAAAACAATTTTCGCACAAGTGACCTATATCAAAGAATAATAACCCCTAGTGAAAATTTGCAGCGGTTTTTACTCGGAAAATATTCGGCCACCTGTGATCCTTCAAAAATACTTCGAAAATGACACTTAACTCGATCCCATAGCCAAAAGCCTTCAAATAACCCCTCCCGTTGCCCCATTTTATCCCCATAGCGCCCCAAGGGTTTGAGCGATCGGGCTGAAAACCTTGCGGGCACAAGTAGATGGTAAAGCGAGTATTTTGTCATATTTCTGATTTTTTAAAAATTCCTACGGCCCAGACGGCGGACGGGCATTTCGGTTTTGGAATCTTGACCTCTTGAAACGGATAATGTCAAATTTTGAGGCCGATCGGAGTCGTCGACCTCCGTCGCGATTACATAGGTGTATTATTCCCAAAATAATAAACCAAAACCCCTCCCGTAGCCTCAAAGCACCCCACCGGTTGGGGAGATCGGGCTGAAATCCTTGCGGGCAGAACTAGATGGTAAGCCAAGTAGTTTGTCAAAATTTCTGATTAAAAAAGAAAAGTCTAGCCTACGGCTCAAAACGGCCCGGACGGCGTACGGCGGACAGACGTTTCGTTTTTGGAATCTATGTATAGAGGTATACCTCTTGAAACAAATATATTTAATTATAATGTCAAATTTTGAGGACGATCAGAATTTTCGATCCCCTTCGCGATTACAAGTAGGTATAATATTCCTATTCTTAATTATTCCAAGAATAATAAACCAAAATCGAGATTTTTCGGCCCCCTAATGCTCTCCCTCCCTTGCAATCCTCTGGCGACTGGTCTAGAATGCAAATTTAATGCAAATCAAGTCCCTGCCCCGTATCTTATCAAGGCCGTTCATAGTGCAGACATGAGGAGAGCTTAAGCGAATTCACATTGCCACCGCTTTAGGCTTACGGTTGCCTATTGCTGTACATATTTGAACAGTGATAGAATTTGTATAACGTAAAGCCGTCTAATTCAGAATGCGACGTCAACTGCCACCAAAAATGTCAGGAGCTGATGCCAAACCTGTGTGGAGTCAATCAGAAGCTGATGGCAGAAGCGTTACAGTGCCTGAAAAGAGATCGCCGATCAGCATCTGGTCCTCATTCGAGGACTTCACTCTTCAAACTCGGTAAGCAAACACTAAGTAACTCAATATTTTGGATGAACCCAAACAACTACATGACAAAACGGAACAAGTGGGCACATGTGTGAATGAAATACGATTGTAGACCAGCTTCAGTACACTGTAGAACCTATTAAATAGGTTTAAAATTTTTTGAATGATTCTGTCGTAACAACCAAAACCGGTTTACCAGTTAGTTGAAATTCTCTTGGAAGTAGACTGTTTCGTATAAAATCGTATAAAATATAAAACCATGGGCGGTTTCCAACTGCCTCTCCCCTCGTGGTTTTTTGTCCATTGCCATTACATGTTTCCCAAGGTCGACTACGCGAGCGGTACCAGGAGAGGTGAAAGTGATTTTTCGCTGTTGACAACATGTACCTACCTACTGGCGGCCCAAGGGCAGAGGGCATGAGATTGTACGAGGGGCCCCGTGAGCCCCAAGAACTGTTGAATCATGGCCAGGTTCGTAAAAAGTAAAGTAAAGTAAAGTGTTTGTTTTTTTGTGTTAACCAAATATTGGTTCTCACAAGTGGGGCAGGAGCCGACCCCGCACTGTACCTACTTAGATAAGCTTTGCTTATTCTTGCTCCAGAGAATGGATTCACATAAACTTGCGTTCAGAGTAGAGGTGAATTGTCTGCCGACAAGACAGGTAGGTATTACAACACGTGATTGACTTTTGGTCAAACATTGATGAAGCCGAAGCCCTGGATTTGAACTAGGCTGATCAGCGCTCTGGCTGATTGTCGCCTTAGTCCACAGGGAATGGTTGCGGGTCTGTGATACGCTTTATTGTGGATACTTGTCCTTCCTAGTTTTCAGGAGCGTAGTATCATCTTCAGGGATTTTTGGTTATAAATGAGGTTGCGTCTCTGCTCTGGGCGTAGGCAGGATTAACCTAGGGGGGGGGGGGGGGGGGGGACTAGCGCTATTTTACAAGCAGTATTGAGCTCACAGAAGAAGGTAAAATAAACGATATACCTATTGCCAAAAGAAATCAAGTGTTTATTATAATGGCGGACAATAACAACTTTCTGATGCTCTTCACCCGTGCTCACAAGCTACCCTGCCTTGAAAGGGAGAAACATTGGAGGGGTTTGGCGGTTTGCCTGAATAGACGTCCTCATTGGTTGAGCCGGGACTCTCCATAGTTCATCGACGAATCAGGAGGCTTCTTTTGGCCGGGGCAACTCAGTGTGACAGTCAGAGGGGAAAAATTATTAGAATGAGGGGAAAAACTACCATGGACATGGGCGCTCAACAAATAATCATTTTGTAGCAATTCCCGATACGCCCATGTTAGCTTTTCACGGCCCCACGTGAAATAAGAAAGTTTCCCAGGGGTGATACAAACAACAGGGAAGAAAATTTCAAGTCGGTGGCTACTGGGAACCTAGCAATGGTAGACATATTATGTAGTAGTCAGGCTTGCCCTCCTGTCCACTCAACCTACCTGTGATGTCAATATGAACTGTATCAAAAGGTACAGCTGCTTTTGGTATTGGGTACAATTGAATCTGAGTCTTACCTGAGGGGGCCTTGCACAATTTACAAGTAACACACACCTCATGAATTGACAAATTTTTGCACTTATTTTTTTTTGAAACTTTTATTGCACCAAGTAAGCAAACTTATCAGCAATTTACAATTGATGTATACTAAATGACTTGCCAGAAGCGATGACACATAACACTGCTACTATGCGACTTGTTGTTTTGTGCAACTGACGCACTAGTAATTACTCACTGAGCTGATAATTAGTTCACAGGGCACCCCACTCCCACAGGTCATGAGGTTTTGTTCTTTTCAGTCTTCTGAGCAGGCCTTCAACGTCGAGGAGCTGGACAACCTCGCTGTTGATGTGTCCCCGAAGCCTCTGCTGATGGGCTAATGCTTGTTTTTTGATGACTTCTTCGACAGTAGGAATTTGAAGTTCCCGGTGTAGTCTTTCATTCCTGGTGTAATGGTACGCATCTACGCATGCTCGTAGCATGTTATTTTGAAATCGCTGAATGATCAAGCGATTGCTCGGAGCGGTGCAGTCCCACAATTGTGCACCATAGGCCCAGACTGGCTTAAGGACCTGATTGTATAGTGTTAGCTTGTTGGGGATTGACAAGGATGACCGTCGCCCCATTAGCCAATACATCTTCCGAAATTTGGTGGTTAGTTCCATCTTCTTTTTGCTTCCGAGTCTGCGAAGCAGCGGAAGCCTTGTGTTCACTTTCGGGAGAAAAAAAATTTTTGTTGTCCGAATTTAAAATTTCCACTCGCATTTTGCGTTTCATAGCCTACTGAACAAATTTGGTTCCGTGTCTGTCGGTCTGTGGGTCTGTCGGTCTGTCGGTCTGTCCGCATTTCCTTGTTACAGCCATAATTTCCACAATTTTGAATGAATTTAGCTCAAATTTTGAGGGATTATGCGGATCAGGCTCCTTGAGGTCCCATACGAATTTCAGCACAATTGAATCAGCGGTACGCTCTGCGCATGCGCTAACGTGAAATTCTTGAAACAGGCATAACTTTCTCAATTTTGATCGGATTTCAATCAAATTTTCAGGAATTGTGTGCGTATAGCTCTAGATGGTACCCTGTCAGTTTCATCACGATTGAATCAGTGGTACTCCCTGCGCATGCGCGAACGTAATTTATATATATATATATATTCTTGAAACTCTCGAGAAATTCAAAAATGATGAACGTTTTGAGATAGGTTGAGCGCCCTCAAGGATTTTTTCCGTTTTCCCCTCCTTCAACCCCCTCTCCTTCCCTAAAGAAGGGAAGGAGTGGGGATTTCAGCCAATATTGATCCGATTTTGATCAAATTTTCAGGGATTACGCGGGTTGTGCCGTTGATGATTACCCAGGCTTTGGGTAAAAAATTGAATCAGCGGTACGCTCTGCGCATGCGCTAACGTGAAATTCTTGAAACAGGCATAACTTCCACAATTTTGATCGGATTTCAATCAAATTTTCAGGAATTGTGTGCGTATAGCTCTACATGGTCCCCTATCAGTGTCATTAAGATTGAATCAGGGGTACGCTCAGCGCATTTTATGATGGTGTCACTTTGATTGTAACGAGGAAGCTGCTGTGCCATCTCCTTGGCAGTGTATTTTTTTTGACATGTGCTTTCCACCGAAGCTTAGCATCGAGGGTCATGCCCAGGTACTTGGCTTCGTTTGCGTGCGGTATGACTTTGTTGTTGAGGTGAACGGGTATGTACTCACACCTACGGTTTGTGAAGTCGACATGTACCGATTTTGCCTCATTCATTTGCATCCTCCACTTTAAAGTCCAGCTGTGAAGTCTCTTGATTGACCTTTGTAGTTTCGAAATTGATTCCAAGTTGGTATCGCCGACAGCAAGGACTGCAGTGTCATCTGCAAACGTCGCTATGGTATTCTCCTCTCTTTCTGGAAGATCTCTGGTGAAAAGGACGTACAGGAGTGGGCCCAGTTCGCTACCTTGCGGTACTCCAACTTGAATCTTTTGAGCTTTCGAATACGCATCTTCTTGCTTGATCCGGAAAAATCGGTTTGAGAGGTAGGACTCTAGCAACTTGGAATACGAGGCGGGAAGTGTTTTTCTGAGTTTATAGTTGAGTCCTTCGTGCCACACTTTATCAAAGGCCTGTGTAACATCAAGAAAGACGGCAGAGCAAACCTTTTTTTGTTCAAGAGATTGTTCAATAATGTGCGTTATTCGGTGCACCTGATCAATTGTAGAGTGATTTCGACGAAAGCCAAACTGATGGATTGGAACGAGGTTCCGTTCCTCTACTATTTTCAATAGACGTTTTTGAATGATTTTTTCAAACAGCTTTGAGAGAACTGGTAGCAGAGATATTGGTCGATATGAATTCAATTCCTCAGCAGGCTTTCCAGGTTTTAGGATCATTATGACCTCTGCAAGCTTCCATAGCTGAGGTACATAGCAAAGCCTGATGGCTGCATTGATAATCTGTGTGAGTTTAACAATCACCTTCCGAGGAAGGTTCTGAAGTACCTGGCCTGTAATTAGGTCATATCCAGGCGCCTTCTTCGGGTTAATATCATTTTTTATTGTCATCTGCACTTGTTTGACAGTTACTCTTTCGATCACAGTCTCCTGGTCACTGGACCGAATCTCCTTGAGCGGCTCTTCATCAGGGCTGCCAGGATTTGGGGTGAAGAGGTTAGCCAAGTGAGAAGCAAAGGCGTCAGCCTTCTCCTGGTTGGTCCTGATCCACCTATTGCTCATCGTGTCCAGGATTCAGCAAACTCGACCACTATGGTTTTACTTATAAATCACTTTTGTTCATCAAGAGCTTTCTTGAAGGGTGGTCGCAGGTGGTTTACTTCAACGGTTGTGTTTCCCAGGAAGTAGCTATACCCTGTGGTGTCAAACAAGGTAGTATCCTAGTTCCATGTTTTTTCCTTATGTTTATCAATGACTTGGCTTATCAGTTTCCAGACTCGAAGACAATATTTTTATTTGCTGATGATATAACTAGCTTGGCGAGGGGAGCTTCATGTACTGAGCTTAGGCATGAATCTTTAAACAGATCAAAGATTATCGAAAGTTGGTGCTCGGCCAATGAATTAATTTTAAACAAAAGTAAAACCCAGACTCTGGAATTGGGTCTAAACAGGCGCCTGGATCAATCGGTAAATTTCCTGGGCTTGATGGTGGATAATCGTCTCTCGTGGCTTTCACATGTTTAGGTATTGTCGCCTAAGTTATCATCTGTTATTTACATGGTTAGGAGATTGAAAGGAATAGTGTCCGACCAGGTCCTGCTTTCGGTTTATCATGCTTGCTTTGCCAGTAGAGCCTCCTATTGTATCATCGCTTGGGGCAATTCAAATCTTGCTTTAACCATATTTAAACTTCAGAAGCGAGTCATCAGAATAATGGCCAATCTATCATGGGGTCAGAGTTGTAGGGGCTCTTTCACTCGTTTAGGAATTCTTACTATTCCTAGCACTTATGTATTGGTTGTGTTAAACCATGTAAAGTCCAATTCTTCGTGTCTGCCCATGGTTGCTGACTCGCACCAGCATAATACTCGCTCCCGGGGTGATGTCATCATCCCTTCACCTGCCTCTCTAATGCCCAACAGAACGACCCAATACAGGTGGGCTCCCGTATGTTCTACTCCCTACCCCACCATGTTCGGGATTTACCAGCTAAATCCTTCTATAAGTACGTGAAGTCCCACCTGGTAAAAGAAGAATTATATTCTCTAGAGGAATTTTTCAAGATCAAATGGCCTGTGGTGAATTAGTCTTCATTGTCTTGTCAGGTATTTTCTTGTCATTGTCTTGTGCACGGCCATTCATTGTGTACATCTGCAGTCGAGTTGATGCTATTTTCTCTGTCATTCCCATTATTACAGTCAATATAATCGGCTCTATAACCAGTCAGCTTATTCTGTATGTTCTAACTTTTGACTTTTGCTCTGTCATTATTTGGCTTTGGCAAATAAAAAAATTCTTGATTCTTGATTCTTGATTGATGGGTGGTGCCTGAACTACGGGTCGCTTCAAGTATTTTGTTGCCTTCCTCAGGGAGTAATCAGTGTCCCTGTGGCTAGTAAGCGTTGAAAGGAGTTCTTTTTGAGTTTCTTCTTTGATTTCCTTGATCATTCCTGTAAGTTCATTAGCAATTTTATACCATTAAATGGTATAGACCAAATTTTGCAATTTTATACCATTTGGTCTTATGGGCTGGGTTACGCGTGGCTTGCCAGATTCTCCTGGCTCTCCGCTTCTGTTTTAGGTATCTACTATTTCCTTAGGGTAATTTATCCCCTTCAGCTTTTTAGGAAGATCAGGAGTAGGTATTTTGCCAAGCAGCATCTTGTATGGCAGCTACGACTTTTTCCAGCTGGCCGTCAACCTCTTCTGGCGTGGTCAATGTCACACTAAGGTCGATACGTTGATTCACGTCCATTTTGAACTGATGCCAATTTGTTAGCTTGTTAACTAAAACTGGATTGTGTGGCTTAATGATAATCTGGTCGCTCAGTGTGAGGATTACTGGTGAGTGGTCCGAACTGAGATCGAAGCACTCGTCGGTGTACGCATAATTAGCTGAGATATTTTTTAGTAAGAAGAAGTCAAGTAGATCTGGTTTTTTCCTTATATCACTAGGCCAGTACGTTGGTTTACCGGTTGATAAAGAGATGCAGTTTCTTAGCTGCACGTATCTGTAGAGAGCTGAGCCGCGAGGCAGGCACATTCGTGAGCCCCAATATGTATGTTTTGCATTGAAGTCTCCGCCAATGATGAAGCGATTCCCCAGTTGATCAAACGCCTTACAGAAGTCTTCGTCTGTAATGGTATGTTTAGGTGGGCAGTAGATGCTAGCAATAACCATCTCGTATGACCTAGTTTTGACTGAAATTGCACAAATCAGGATTTTTTCCGTTTCGATCTTTGTCCATTCATGATGTTTGAGATTTTCTTTTACGAGAACTGCGCTACCTCCGTGAGCTTTGTTTGCCGGATGTAGTGCATGATAACATTTGTAACCTTTTAATTTAACGAATGACTAGTCTCTCTGGCTCGCTTCGCTCGCTCCCCTAGTGGGGTGCGTAGCATCGATGGACACGTTCATAACCCTGCATCAAGGCTAACTGGTCCTTCAACATCAACCCCCCTGGCTGATGGACACGTTCATAACCCTGCATCAAGGTCAACTGCTCCTTCAACATCAACCCCCCTGGCTGATAGAATGATCGACCGAGCGAAGCAAGGCCCCCCCCCCCCACCCCTGTCAAAGTGCTAGGGAAATCAGATTTGAAATAATATAACTACCTATGTGGGGGGCGAACAAAGCGAGCCCCTGACCGATAAAATGATTAGCTGAGCGATTAAGGCCCCCTTGAATTTGAAAAGGGTGCCGGAAGGGTGTAGGGGGAGGGGGGTGTAGAGTGACCGCGGCGGGTGGGCGGGGAACTGCAGACGCGAATTAAAACGATCCAATTGTCGTCTCACCCGTCCAACACAGAAATCCGTATTATGTCCGCTCGCTACGCTCGCTCGTCCCCCCGCGAATTAAAACGATCCAATTGCCTACACACCCGTCCTACACAGAAATCTGTTCAGCCGTTTAGGTGCCTATAAGACACGACAGACACAGAAACCTGTGCCTCAAATCACTCGCCTGCAGACCCCATGTGAATTAAAACGATCCAATTATTGTCTTCTCACCGTGAACTCGCCCCCTCCCCCTCGCTTCGCTCGCTCCCCTAGTGGGGTGCGGAGCATCGATGGACACGTTCATACCCCTGCATCAAGGTCAACTGCTCCTTCACCATCAACCCCCCTGGCTGATAAAATTATATTGGCTGAATTCCCCACTCCTACCCTTCTTTAGGGAAGGAGAGGGGGATGAAGGAGGAGAAAACGTAAAAAATCCTTGAGGGCGCTCAATCTATCTCAGAATGTAGATCATTTTTTAATTTCTCGAGATTTTCAAGAAACTATATATATTCTACCTATGTGGGTGGCCGAGCGAAGCAACCCCCCCTCTCTGTCAAATCAAATTTGAAAACTTTTCCCTCAATAATAATAGAACTACCTACCTACATGGATGGCCGAGCCAAGCGAGCCCCCTGGCCGATAAAATGATTAGCTGAGCGAAGTAAGGCCCCCCCTGTCAGAGTGCTAGTGAAATCAAATTTGAAAAGTTCACCCTCAATAATAATAGAACTACCTATGTTGGTGGCCAAGCAAAGCGAGCCCCTGGCTGATATAGTGATCGGCCGGGAGAAGTAAGGCCCCCCCCCCTGTCAAAGTGCTAGTGAAATCAAATTTGAAAAGTTTGAAAAAAGCCTTTCCTGGCCAGTAAAATGATCGGCCGAGCGAGGAAAGCCCCCCCCCCCCCCCCCCCCCCCTCCCTGTCAAAGTGCTAGTGAAATCAAATCAAATTTGAAAACTCACTGGAAAAAAGGATCATCATTTTCAGTGTGTCTTCTCAATACTCGGCCTACTACTTGTATACTCGGCCGACCAGTTTCCCCGCCTCTCCACCTACCAATGGTCCCTGGACCCTCCGTTTTCTAAGATCCCCTGCCCCGCGCGAATTAAAACGATCCAATTGTCTTCTCACCTGAAATCGCCCCCTCCCCCTCGGTTTTTTTGAAATCCGACTTCGGAATCGGATTGGCCATATTTTGGCGTGCATTTGGCTCGCGAATACCATACCCAAAAAACGGCTCCTTACTGGGTATTTTTAACCCGAAAAAACGTGGGACAAACGCGAGAAAGACGATTTTTCGACGAATTTCCGGCGAATTTCCCGGGCGAATTTCCGAATTACGATTTGACCGACGTCTTCCTCCAGGTCTGATCTATACGGCTGGTATTTTTTCGTAATTTTTTCGACCCCTTAAACGGGCTTTGGCGCGAGTTGAAAGTGGAAAACGTAGGACAAACGGGAGAAAGACGATTTTTCGACGAATTTTCGACGAATTTCCCGGGCGAATTTCGGATTTACGATTTGACCGACGTCTTCCTCCAGGACTGATCTATACGGCTCGTATTTTTTCGACCCCCTAAACGGCCAGCGAGCGGAAAGTGAAAAAACTCACTCGGGAACGCGTTATCCCGTACCAACAAACCACACGGCCGTCTACCACACGGCTACCGTCGGCCAACACGATTTTATATTATTGTATGATGATATGATATGATGATGATGATTGTATGATGATACGATGATTGCTTTGTGAAGTGGATCTCTGAGACAAGACACACATCGATGTTGTTGACGTTGAGAGCTACCTCTAGCTCCATTCTTCGTTGAATGAGCCCGTTGGCATTCCAGGTCATCATTTTTAGGCTGTGCATCATGATGAATGCTTCCTAGGGCGTATGGTCTTAGTCCCCCTCTCCAAGACCATAATTCTCTGGTTAAATGAGTTCATGGTTGACTCCATTCTTGTAATTGATGTTGAGAGGCTCTGTAAAGTGATGAGAATGGTATTAAAGTCTGCCACTGCAGTTTGAGGAACCAAGTGGGCTTTTTCCTGAGGCTTTTTGGGGCCAGTCACAGCCTGTCCGTACGAACCTTGAGTATGGCCAAAGTTCTTATTTACTGCCAGGATGGGGACTTTGGGTGTGAAAGAGTTTTTTCTGAGAGGAGGAAGCTTAGCCAAAATTGGCTTCTTTATGGTGAAGGACTTTCTACGTTCGGGTTTATTTTCATCACTGGCTTTCTCTCGGGGTACCTGGAAGTCAGTTTTCGGATTTGATGAATGAGCAGACGATCGCAGCCCTTTGTATCGGTTATTGGCTTCAACCGCGACCGGGCATCCCCGGTAGTTAGCAGTATGTGGGCCCCCACAGTTGGCACAGGTAGGTAACACCTCCAGAGGCTTTTTGCAATCCGCTGTTGCGTGATATGCACCACATTTTACCCATTACTTATTTTTGTTACAGTAATTCTTGGTGTGACTGAATTCCTGACAACGTTTACATTGGGGAACTGTTATGTTTGGCTTTAAGCTTTCGATGGTGACCTTACAATTCAACAATTTTGTTATTCCGTGAATTAGATTAACGTCAGACCCATTAGCAAAGTCGACAATGTACATGTCCAATTTGTCTAAGGTTTTCCATTTGAGTTTTTGAATTACTTTCTCAACTTTCAGAGGTGGATACTCGTGCTGTATAGAATCTGCAATGTACTGGGTGTCCATACCACCTGGTAACTTTTTAAGCATGACCGAATAGGGCCGAGTTTGCTTGTTTTGATAGATGTAATAGGGGCAATTTCGTTCTTCAAGAAAGTCGTCTATCGCCCGATATTCATCTGAATTGGATGCATTTATTTTAATTTTTTTATCACCCAACTGAGTAGTGATTGCAGTTGGAGCAATTTTAGCTAGCTCCTGCTTGAGTTTTAGGAAGTCGTCAACTGACTTCAGAGGCTCCAGGGTGATTGGAGGAGGTTTAAACACCCTTTCTTTGCCGGGCTTCCTGGACTGCTGTGCAGAAATTCCCTCACCAACGCATCGTGAAAGGGGGCTTTTCCGCTTTCTTTTGATAACTGGCTGAAACTGTATTTCGCCAGTGTCGTATGCCAACTGCTCTTCGTCAGTGCAATACTCGTCTTCCATTTCTGACAAGGGGTTTCCCCCATATTTTCGGAGGCATTTTTATCGGCAATTTTCACCTCAAGCTCACCTACTTTCATTTTTTCTGCATACACAGCTTGATTGGCCTGTGATAGGGCATTGCAAAGGCATTCTATGATAGAGTACAACTCACCAATTGACCGGGATGCTGGTTCGCCGATTTGGAGTCTACCAATATTCTCCCGATGTATCGCGATTTTCGATTTCGTTTCGGCTAGGAGGCCTTCGCAGGTAACGCCTACGTCGGCAGAGTTTTCACGGCCGCCCGAGTTCATCGCGCGGATTGTTTACACTGTGTCATCACTTTGCCCGACTGTTTGTCTTTCCACGGAGCGTCTTGAGATGTTTCTCGTTCGGAGGTTCAACAAAGACTCAGCAAAGATTTTTGCATAATATGCATATTATGATGAAACCAGAATTTCTCCAGAATTTTGTACATTGTTTTGTTGAGACCTTGATGTAAAATAGCTTCATGAACAGAATTAGTAACAATCCAAAGGTAATTATTAGGAACTATGGGGGCCTTACGAGTTTTCTTACTAATTTGGAACTTACGATATAGGATACCCTGATTTATTTCATAAGTGTTAGCTAAATCGTGAGGGAGCATGTCATTTTCTAGTCTTTCAACAACCGTCCTAATCTCAGGATTTTGTTGCTGTGCAGCTTGAAGCCATTCTCCTCCGAGTTCAACTAAGTTGATAATGTGTTTGACGTGATGTACCTACTTATTTCCTGGAGACAACTGAGACTGAATCAACTTATAATTTTTAGACGTATGAGAAGGGGGAAATTCATTTACCTACTGCAACCTCAAAAATTTTTACCCCTTCAGTTTCACCTACAGGATACCTACCTACTGAAAAAATCGACAACTTGCATTTTTTATCAGGGCGATACAGGATGTTTAAATCGAATAGGTACTTTTCCGTTATAACCCCCCCCCCCCCCCCCCGGATTTTGGTTGGCTTTGGGTGCCCTAAAGCCATCGGGAGGGGTGTGTATGAAACTCGTAATCGAGTGGGAGGGGGGTGGGGGTGTTATAACGGAAACGCTGCAAATTTTACACAAGGGTTTATTATTCTGTGATATAGGTTACTTGTACAGACATTTAATTCTGTCAATAAAAAAAATTTAAAAAAATTTTTTTTTGGATTTTTATATTTCAAAAAAAATTTTTGGGGGGGATTTTTTTTTTCAAAAATGTGTTTTTTCAAAAATTCTTTAATTCTTACTCGAAAAATATTTAACTTCTTGGGATCCTTCAAAAATCCCATTTTTAGCCCCATGAAAGCCCTATAGAACGCCACAGTGAAATCGGATCGTTCCGGGACCCCCAAAAATGGATTCTACGTCCAAAAATACTTCGAAAACGACACCTAACTCGATCCCATAGCTAAAAGCCTTCAAAAAACCCCTCCTGTAGCCCCATTTTAGCCCCATAGCGCCCCACGGGTTTGGGCGATCGGACTGAAAACCTTGCGGGCACAACTAGATGGTAAACCAAGTATTTTGCCAAAATTTCAGATTTTTAAAAAAATTCCTACTGCCCAAAACGGCCCGGACGGCGGACGGCGTACGGCGGACGGCGGACGGACATTTCGGATTTTGAATGTAGACCTCTTGAAACGGATAATGTCAAATTTTGAGGCCGATCGGAGTCGTCGACCCGTGTCGCGAAAACATAGGTGTATTATTCCAAGAATAATAAACCAAAAGTACTCGAATTTGGGTGCCTTAAAGCCATCGGGAGGGTTGTGTATGAAACACGAAATCGTGTTTGCGGGGGGGGGATAACGGAAAAGTACCATCGAATATTTGCGGAAATGCCCACCAGCGATGTACCTACCCTAGTATTTAAATACTGCTTTACATACGAAGCACGGAAAGATTTACAATCTGTAACTAGAACACAGAACTTATACAGCAGACAGTGTGGAACTTATACAGCGGATGTTTAAATGCGCGAACTGCTGCCAACGTTTCAAGCTCAAAGCTATGATATCTAGGTACTTTCGGGCTTGGAATCAGAGATAAGTAGTTAGGAACTACTATAGGTAATATTTATATTATAAAGAACAGCCCAATAAAGAACCATATTATTGACTGCTAATCAAATATTATTTGACTGCATCGTCTTTGACAAAAAGGCAGAAACAAGAACTAGGACCTTCGGAGCAGCTATAGCTTTGAACTATAGTTTGAATCAAAGATAAACCACCAAGGTTTTTAGGATCTGACATTTGTCCAGGTTCAGAGTGAAACCAAATTTTGGACAAAACGCTTTGAATGGTCAAAGGCATCCTTAGTGGTACGCGTGAAGCGAAACTATCCTTAAATTTGATGAAAAATATTCCTGAAAGTATTTATATCATTCTGAACCACCTGAAGTTGAAACTTTTTAAAAAAATCAGAATCTGTAGCAATCTTACATGGAATTTACCAAACTTGGTAAATTCCATGTAAGATTGCTACAGAGGCCACGGATTCCAAAACTGTCTACATTCATTTTCAGCCAAATCGAGTTAGCAGTGGATTCTGAAGCATTTTCCCGCGCTCCATCGAAAAATGACTTCAGAATCAAGGAAAACTCTCTCCTTTCCACTGGTTTTAGCTCCCAAAGTTTGGGTTATGTTCCAAAACTCTCTACTTTCATGAGTCAGTTCGAAGCAAAACTCTCTCCATTGGACAGTTCGTGTCAAAACTGTCTACATTCATTTTTCAATCTCAATTTACTGGCTCCCTTCTTAATTGAATTAGTTCAAAATTGTCGCACTCATTTTGTGATGTCAAATGCAAAAGAAATCGCGTCTCCCGGCTTATTGGTTGAGTTGAGGCATGTTTTTGTGTTTCCTGAAAAATTGCTAAATCGGACTTAGGCAGTTTTGAAATCAAGCAAAACTCTCTCCTTTCCACTGGTTTCGGCTCCCAAACTTTGGGGTTCGTTCCTAAACTCTCTACATTGGACAGTTCGTGTCATAACTGTCTACATTCATTTTTCAATCTCAATTTACTGGCTTCCTTCTAAATTAAAATAGTTCAAAATTTTCGCTCTCATTTAGTGATGCCAAATGAGTCAAATGCAAAAGAAATCGCGTCTCCCGGCTTCATGGTTGAGTTGTGGCATGTTTTTCGTGTTTCCTGAAAAATCGAAAAATCGCACGTAGACAGTTTTGGAATCCATGGCCTCAGCTACTCTCGGCCCTTCTTTACCTCACCTTTCGGACCTCGCCCAGTACATCTTCAAAGTTGACAATGGCTTATCGCATCTCCCCTTCCCAGCCCATCACGAGCATGTTGCAGACGGTACGGCACCGCCTCCCACTTTCAGCCATGGCATCTGCAGATCTTCCGGAAGCCCCCTCTTGGAGTCAGTTGGTCTCAGTCGCTTCGGCGGATAGTTCGTCAGGCAAATCGCTGACACTTGTAGTTCGATCCACGAGGAAATATTCGTCTCTTTCGAGCGCCATAGTCGTTCTGGCGCCTCGCCTTTTTAGGATTGGCTCTGGGTCTCTACCGATTCAAACCCAACTGTTAACTCTCCAAGGTATGGAAATTCTTCGTTTCTCTCCCGAAGTGGTGTTGGCTGGAAAATTCGGTCCCAATATGCTGAAATTCACGGCGTCTTTGGACGCCTTGTCTCCTGTGCAGTGAGGATTTTTCGGACGTCTCTTCTGGGTCATTTTCCCATCCCGGGAGACAAATCCTCATCCCGGACTCTTCGTTCTACTCAGGTCGCCGCATTCAACTTCAAGTCCTACGGACTCTGTGTAAACCTAACTGAGAAGTCGACCCTGGCACTACCCGAGCTTCACAAGCCTATACTTCGAGGTATGGATCTGCCCCGCAAATATGAAATTTAGCTGCTGCTCAGAAAATGTGGAAATGTCCAAAAACCCAAGGGTTTTCCCCAATTTCTGTTCACAGCCTCCCGAAGTTTATTTCCTGGAGGCCGTAAGTCTGGGCTGATTTTTCCTCTGGAAGACGGTTCCTCGCCTCCCCCCCCCCCCCCCCCCCCCTGTGAGCTCGAGTCGTCAATCCAGGTGCCAAATTTACAATTTATACTCACCGACTATGACTTCAAGGACCTTCGGCGATTTATCTTGAACTTATTTTGAAGCTCCTAAGTCCGAACTCGGTTCGAATGTTTTTTTTTTTTTTTAATTTAAACTAACATTCCTTTTTTTTTAGTCTTTTTCCCCTATCAGGAAGAAATGTGAGGGTGGCCACTCGTAGGAGTTAGAGTGCTGGGGAAATATTAGTACTTACGTAGTTCGTTTGATTTATTTATTTGTTTATTTTCCCTTTCTTCTAATTTTCTTTGAATCGTAAGACTCATATTTTAGCCCGAATTTAGGGTAAGTAACGATATTTTCTTTTGTCGCTTAGATTTTGTTTTTATTAAAGAAAAATGGTAAATCGAATAAGCAAACTGGTTTCGAGGATCAATTTCTTTGTGGAACCCCTCCCATCTCCACTCTAGGTCGAGCAATAAAAATTTATATTGTTTATCGGATAGGGCTGTACCTGCCTTTTTGGCTCGTACTCTGTTGCCCCCTTAAATCCAGCACAGGTTCCAACCCAGAACCAATGCTCAAGGTTTTATTTTTATATTTGAGTGAGACTGGACAGGTTTAGTTCCAGAACCAGATCGTGCACAAAGGTCCAGACAAGCTCCTGCGCCAGTGCAAGAACCAGTCTGGGTTCCAGGCGGCGCGCCGCGGCGTGCATTTAACACCAATGAGGTTTTGAGAAATGAAAATGGCGGGACTTGATTTACTACGAATTTTGATTTGTGCAAATTTCGATGGACATATTTTAGTCTAGCATCCCTATTTTTTGGTTTATTATTCTTGGAATAATACACCTATGTTTTCGCGACGGGGGTCGACGACTCCGATCGGGCTCAAAATTTGACATTATCCGTTTCAAGAGGTCTACATTCTAAATCCGAAATGTCCGTCCGCCGTACGCCGTACGCCGTCCGCCGTCCAGGCCGTTTTGGGCAGTAGGAATTTTTTAAAAATCTGAAATTTCGAGAAAATACTTGGTTTACCGCGCTTGGTTGGTGCCCGCAAGGTTTTCAGTCCGATCGCCCAAACCCGTGGGGCGCTATGGGGCTACGGGAGGGGTTTTTTGAAGGCTTTTAGCTATGGGATCGAGTTAGGTGTCGTTTTCGAAATATTTTTGGACGTAGAATCCATTTTTTGGGGTTCCGGAACGATCCGATTTCACTGGGGCGATGTTTAGGGCATTCGTGGGGCTAAAAATGGGATTTTTGAAGGATCCCAGGATGTTAAATATTTTTCGAGTAATGGGGTTATCACACTGTCGGATACAGCCGGCCAGCCGACGAGCGGCCATTGACGTCACAATTAGAGCCAATGACGTCATGAAGTGAGAGCCGTCGGTCCGACGCCACACCCTCCCCCCCTCATCCATGCGCGCCAGGCCGTCCGCCCGAATCGGATTCGGACGAACTGTCCGAACTGCACGCACGGTTGCCAACCTTTTTTCACAAAACCCCCTGAGCCGTAAATAAAAAACCCTGAAAAACACCTAAATCGATTTTGAGAACCCCTAAAAAATCCCTGAATGCAATCAAACCTCGAAAAACCATTCTTTTATACTAGTGAGTCCGCTAACCAGCAGTCTCAAGCACATCTCACTCAGAATTTTTTTGGATTTTTTTTTTCAAAAAAATTTTTTTTTTGAATTCTTTTTTTTTTCAAAAAAATTGTTTTCAAACATTCTTTATTCTTTACTCGAAAAATACTTAACCTCCTGGGATCCTTCAAAAATTCCATTTTTAGCCCCATGAAAGCCCTACAGATCGCAACAGTGAAATCGGATCGTTCCGGGACCCCAAAAAATGGATTCTACGTCCAAAAATACCTCGAAAACGACACCAAACTCGATCCCATAGCCAAAAGCCTTCAAAAAACCCTTCCCGTAGCCCCATTTTAGCCCCATAGCGCCCCACGGGTTTGGGCGATCGGACTGAAAACCTTGCGGGCCCAACTAGTTGGTAAACCAAGTATTTTGTCGAAATTTCAGATTCCTACTGCCCAAAACGGCTCGGACGGCAGACGGACATTTCGGATTTTGAATGTAGACCTCTTGAAACGGATAATGTCAAATTTTGAGGCCGATCGGAGTCGTCGACCCCCGTCGCGAAAACATAGGTGTATTATTCCAAGAATAATAAACCAAAAACCACAGAATAACCTCTATAGGTACTTCGAAAACTGAACTTTGACTGTAGGTATCATCGGTTGATGGCCAAGTGATACGAAAACCAATAGGTCAAATAAGATCCCTAAATTCCCCCTGACAAGGAAAAAAATAACCCTAAAAAAACCCTAAACATTTCTTCCCCCTAAAAAAACCCTTTCAACAGAAAAAAACCCTAAATCTAGGGGGAAAATCCCCAACTTGTCAACCGTGACTGCACGATGGATTGCGGGGCGTCGGGCGTTCGAAGATGAGGGGGGGAGAGGGTGCCCGATAATGGCGGCTTCGCCGAACAGCTGATCGTCCGACAGTGATATCTCTTCCCTACTTGACGCCAAATTTACCTTTTTTTTTCCCACTTTCCCTCACTCGTCGTCCCGGCTTGGAATCGGTCTCCGACAGTGTGATAACCCCATAAAACATACAGTTTTTGAAAAAAACACATTTTTGAACAAAAAAATCAAAAAAAAATTTTTTTAAATTTTTTCATTGACAGAATTAAATTTCTGCACAAGTAATGTATATCAAAGAATAATAAACCCTTGTGTAAAATTTGCAGCGTTCTCCTTGGACTTAACGATGGGAACAATTTCATAAAGGTCTGGTAAATTATTTGCTGTTAGGCCAGATGCAAAAATGTCTCCAAGAAGTCTTACCCAAAAGCATTGGACAATTGATTATCCCATCAGGAACAATGAAAAATACTATGGGTATTTCTAAATTGTCAATGGTAACCACTAGGTACGGAAATTTGATCGTCAATGGGGATTTTATGGTTACCTATTCCGGATAATATTATGCAAATGGGGCTTATATATTTTTGACCACTGAAATACTGCAACAAACTTCGTGACAACAATGATATTTCTGAACCAGAATCAAAAAGAAACATAAATTAAAAATTAGAAAATTTCTGTACCTTGACGTTCCACTTGCCCTTTGGGGTCTGAGACACACTGGCTTACTTGTCTCTCAGGGCGCTGTTGTTGTTGAGGCTTCAAATTTTCAGGGCGTTTGGACAGTCCTTGGGGGTTGTCCCAACAATGCAACCAGTCGTGGGAGGATTTCTGGCACTTTGGACACCAGCGCCGAGTTTGTTGTTGCGAGCGTGGTCGTTGTTCTGGGCGCTGACCTTGGGCAGATTGGGGGCGTTGCTGAGAAGTTCTAGGACCGTTTGTACAGGGCCTTTTTTCATCTTGGCGGTCTTGAGGACTGTCGGAAGGTCTTTTGCAGTATTTTGATGGTCCCTGCTGTTGATGTGACCTTGGGTGGTGTTGTTAGTTTGGGCCTGAAGGTCGTGAGCGGTCTGCTCGAACGGCTTTTATTTTTCGAAAGAGCTCAACCTCCGTGATTTTCTTCTAAGTATACGACGAACTGAAGGCACCTCGAATTTTAGGGAGCAGTTCAGCAATCAGACCAGCCAAGTCACCATCCTTTACTTGTGAGGTTATGGCTCGATGTATGATAGTAGGTGCGGTGTCGATTTCACAAATTTTGCTGGTGAATTGTTCGTAAAAACGCTCCCAAGTCAAGGAGGAATCTACGATGTTTGCAAACCAAGACGACGCTGTCCCATGAAGTGACGAAGTTAGAGCCATTATCAACTCGGCTGTTGTTGGGATTTTGCGCTCCACGACGATGTTGGACGCCTTAATCCACGTCTTGGCATCCCCACGATCGGGGTGAAATTCCGGCAGTACTAGCCGTCCACAGGGTACCGTTCCCGGATGCCTGGAGATGATGTTGGTGCTGC
The DNA here is from genome assembly GCA_955831195.1 of Pilophorus perplexus. Classification (NCBI taxonomy): domain Eukaryota; kingdom Metazoa; phylum Arthropoda; class Insecta; order Hemiptera; family Miridae; genus Pilophorus; species Pilophorus perplexus. Next base: position 213,657 of record OY037014.1, on the reverse strand, counting down.
TACGGCGGCCTGACTAACTCGTGCGTCTGTCCCTCGTGTCCGGTTCGCTGGGAGGTGGAGCCCACGGAAGGTTCAGACCCCGTGTGGTGGAGTCCCCTTCGGGGGACCAGCTGATAGGCCTTCAGGTCTCTAAAGCAGTTTCCGATGTACACAACTGTCCCTCATGTCCACCCCTGTAATGTTCAGGCTGATACTTCGGTGTCAGGGGCATATAAAGCGGTTGAGGGGGGTAATTCCCTTCAGGCCTCCCACTGGAGGGGCCTTAATGGTGAGGAGTTCGCTCCGTTAACGCCACCTTAACGCTTGGAGCGGCTCCTCTCCTCCAGTACCTCGGGCGAGGGGGAGGGGATATGTATATATATATTGCAATGGACATCATCTGATGTGGCCACATGTTCCGGTTGTCAAGAAAGAAAATCCCATTTAGTTCAGTTTTAGGCCAGACATTCCACGAATTACATTCACGTACTACATTAATAACCATCTTGTCATTTTACATTTGGGGTCCCATCCGAACTCTGTTACGGAAGAATTCTTCTAGAAGGGGTGGTGAGAAGAAGAGACCACGAACTTTGGTGGATCAAGTGTTGCAGAAATGAGTTCGTGGATCAAGAGTCCTGCAGAACCGATCGCAGCTCGTTCCCCGACAGGATCGACATCTTGAGCTCCGGGTGTCGGCAGAGAGGGAGACATCCCGCTGGTCTGCCGACACCAGCCATTGTTACAGCGTGTCGCTAGAGGCGAAGGAAGGACGGGTTAGGTCCGTGGGGGAGGAGTTGTCCCCGGGAACTACGTGAAAGACTTTTTGTCACAAAAATGATGTATTTTTCCCTTTTGGTTTATTATTCTTGGAATAACATATCGATAAGGGGGTTTAGAGCGACCTCTGGCGCATGGGGGTTTGGAGCACCCAGGCCCCGGGGTGCAGAAACATATACATAAATATATATAACGGTATACCGATGACGGCTGGTTATGTATATTTATTTAAACGTCAACAATACAATATTTTTGAAGTTTATATCATTAATCATAATTAAGTGAATACATCCAATCTTGTGTGATAAAATTGTTAAATGCATTTTCCAGATACGGAGAGTGAGGAGAACCAGTGTGATGGACGGATGACGCCACCTGCACCCCCTGCTAAAACTCTGCCTCGTTTCAGAACTTATAACATCAACGACTTTCAGTTCCTCAAAGTCCTGGGAAAAGGCAGTTTCGGCAAAGTAAGAATGCCCTTCTAGCTCAATCCTTTCCCCAGTTCAATTCAAATATTTTCCCCAATCCGATTGGGAGAGTCGCCTATTATGGGGAGGTTAGTTTCTTAGTGACGTGGTCTCTCATGGGTGGATAATTCTACAACTTCGAGAATGTTGATGTGTTCAGAATTTACCCAGCGGCAAAATTCTATCCATGTTTTTGAGTCGAAATGTCACCCAAAAAAATCCATTTACTGGGTTTTGTCTGTTACTTCAAAAATGCTGGTGGTCGTGTATTATGGGGATCAGCGTAAGGTAATATGGATATCGGGAGTAAGGTAATGAGGTGATCGTGGTAAAATTATACGGGAAGAGGTCAGATGGTTATCTATCTATCTATATCACTAATTCTCATCGTGTCCGTGGCTATGTCTGTATGTCAGTGGCGTACTCATCCTAAACGGTAAGCCCTAAAAATACGCCGATTTTTCCTATCGTCTCTGTGGACCGTTTAGCTACAAGTAGGGGGGGTCGAGAACCCCCCAGCCGAGCGAAGCGAGGCCCCCCTGTCCGAATAAGCGGTTGGCCGAGCGAAGCGAGGCCTTAAGTGAGATCAAGCGGTCGGCCGAGCGAAGCGAGGCCTTATGTCTGAGATTTGGACCCCCCAATTCTATCGTCTCTGTGGACCGTTTAGCTACAAGTAGGGGGGTCGAGAGACCCCTCCCCGGTCACAATAAGTGGTTGGCCGAGCGAAGCGAGGCCTTATGTCTGAGTAGGGGTTTGAACGTGTCCATCGATGCTACTCACCCCACCAGGAGCATCCCCATGTAGCACAGAACCGTTGGGTAACGGTAGGGTAATGGTGAGTAGAACCGTTGGCCTCACGGTTGGTTAATGGTGAGATGGCCGCTTTTTTGGTAGGGGAACAGTGCGGCCCAACAGTTGGAGTTCGGTTGCCCAACAAAAAAACCAGACGGTTGCCCAACGGTTGGGCAATGGTGAGATGGCCGCTTTTTTTTGTAGGGGAACAGTGCGGCCCAACAGTTGGGGTTTGGTTGCCCAACAAAAAAACCAGACGGTTGCCCAATGGTTGGGCAATGGTGAGATGGCCGCTTTTTTGGTAGGGGAACAGTGCGGCCCAACAGTTGGGGTTCGGTTGCCCAACAAAAAACCAGACGGTTGCCCAACGGTTGGGCAATGGTGAGATGGCCGCTTTTTTTTTTGTAGGGGAACAGTGCGGCCCAACCGTTGGGTGATTGTACTGTTTGAACTTTTTGGGTCGGGAATCAGGCAAATCAACAGTCGGCAAATGGTAGTATAACTGTCAGCCAACCATTGGGAAAAGGTTCTTGTCCTCCATTAACCAACTGTTGGGAAATGGTTGCCTATACACTATAAACAAACTGTTGGGGAATGGTTGTTGGTGTTTCATATTCCAACCGTTGGCAAATGGTAAGTTACTGTGAATGTCCCACGGTATTCCCCAACCGTTGGGTAACACACGCACAAAATGGATTACCCAACTGTTGGCTAAATGTGGCGGATCGTTTCAGGGCCGACAGTTGGATCGTAAAGCAGCGTCAACCAGTCCCAAATGATAGATGAATGCTGAGTAATTTGCATTGTGACTCAGCATTCACCTATCATTTGGGACTGGTTGGCGCTGCTTTATGATCCAACTGTCGGCTCTCAAACTATCCGCCACATTTAGCCGACAGTTGGGTAATGCATTTTGTGGTGTTTTACCCAACCTGTTAAAACCTGAAGGTGGCCAAGGAGACAATTATAATCAAAACAAGTACTCAGGTAGGTAGTTAATAAACATTTATTAAAAATCTGAAACAGCTCTTGAGTCAAAGTTTTTTTCTGAATAAGAAAAAAGTTAACAGTTAGAGATCATTTAGTTTAAATCCTTATAAGGATAGGTAATTACTATTAAATAAATCATCTTTAAAATTTCCTGCACCTGCCAGGTGATCACAAAAAGAGTAAAACGGCAGTTTCACTTATTATACATGAACAACAAAATGATTCTTCTGGTAGGTATTATAATATAATATGACATATAAGACCGAACAGTGAGTGAAACGACAACTGAAAGTCAATATCAGAGGCCTATAATAGGACATGCAAACAAATATGTTTCATAAAATCACAGCTTATAGGTAATATTCATAAGCCACATCAGTCATAAAATGCCTACAAGATAACAAAACCCTTTCTTTCTATGACTTCAATTATATTCCATAAAAATATACAGGGGAATACAACTCAAGTTGTAACTAATAATAATTATTATTAATGAAGGTCACAGGCTAGGAATCGATTCTAGAGCTAATTTCACAATAATATCACTTTTATGCTTACAAAATCATAAAAATAACAGTAACTAATCGAACATCATCATGCTTCATCAGATGCAATTGAACCATAGGAGAAACCTGAATAACAAAGTTGAATAAGGAAAGTGCACTTAAAAAACCAATAACGTGAAAAATTATAACGATAGTAACTGTTACAACATTAATATTTATGTCATAAAACTCAGCTATCATGATAGTGTTCAATGTTCATAACAGGTCAATTAGAAAATATTCATCAGGCGAGATAAAATTATTACGAGATTTAAAGTGTAGTATGCCCACTTACAATCAATTTCGAATTCGACTAAGACTTTTGAGGATTTCTGAATGATAAAATTGACTGGCAAACTGAACTGAGCCTTCGAGTGATTCGGATGATGAAGTCCTTACGCTGAACACTGCAGTCTATCACTGAAAAAATGTAGAAGAAATTCGTTAAAAACTTTTGCAGACGAATGCGGATAAACACGAAATAGGAACATTCAAAACAAGGAGAAACCCCCCTAGGTACTTAAGTACTAACAATGGTACTTTAAAGTACCACAATTGTGGTACTACTTTTGTTTTATTACTTATGTGGTACTACTTTTGTTTTATTACTTATGTGGTACTACTTTTGGATTATTACTGGAATAATACACGTATGTAATAGCGACGGAGGTCGACAATTCTGATCGGCATTAATCGTTCCAAGAGGTCTCCAGGGGTCTCTAGGTTTCAGGGGTCTCTATAATATAGATATATCCGTCCACTGTCCGAGCCGTTTTGGGCAGTAGGAATTTGTTCAAAGATCTGAAATTTTGACATAATACTTGGTTTACCATCTAGTTGTCCTCGCAAGGTTTTCAGCGGGATCGCACAAACCCGTGGGGCGCTATGGTGCTACTGGAGGCGTTTTTGAAGGTGTTCGGATATGGGATCGAGTTAGGTGTCGTTTTTTGGACGTAGAATCCATTTTTGGGGGTCCCAGAACGATCCGATTTCACTATGGGGCATTCGTGGGGCTATTCATGGTTTTTGTATGATCCCAGGGGGTCAAATATTTTCCGAGTAAAAAAAAAAAAAAAAAAAACTGCAAATGTTACAATAGTGTTTATTATTCTTTGATATAGCTATATCAGCCTAGGTTAATTGTGCAGAAATTTCATTTTGTCATTAAAAACAATTTTGGAAAAAAAAAATTTTGGATTTTTTTCAGAATTTTTGTTTTTACTTGAAAAATATTTTACTTCCTGGGATCCTTGAAAAATCTCATTTGTAGCACCATGAAAGCCCTATAGATCGCAACAGTGAAATCGAATCGTTCCGAGACCCCCAAAAAAGGATTCTACGTCCAAAAATACTTCGAAAACGACACCTAACTCGATCCTATAGCCAAAAGCCTTCAAAAAACCCCTCTCGCAGCCCCATAGCGCCCCACGGGTTTGGGCGATCGGGCTGAAAACCTTGCGGGCACAACTAGATGGTAAAACGAGTAGGTCCTACTTTGTCTAAATTTCAGATTATTAAAATATTTCCTACTGCCCAAATCGGCCTGGACGGCGGGCGGACATTTCGGTTTTGGAATCTAGACGTCTTGAAACGGATGATGTCAAATTTTGAGCCCGATCAGAATTGTCGACCCCTGTCGCGATTACAAAGGTGTATTACTCCAAGAATAATAAACCAAAAGAACAACCAAACACTCATTTCAACGTACCTGTGCTGATTATTTCTCGGAATGAAGTGCAGTTTCCCCTGGGTGTGTACTTTAGTTGCGGGTCTGGGCACCCTTGGCTGTCCGTGGGGCCTGTAGAGAAATTTCAGGAATAAAATTTATTCAATATTTAATATTTATTGGTGATATCAACATTGTTGATTCAACAATGAGATAGCAAGGGAAAAGACGGTACGAAAAGAATCTCGGTATTATTTACGAGTAAGTATTTTACTGAATTTCGCTAGCTTGCCACCTTCAGACCTAACCTATGCGGAGACCAGCAGGTGGGAGAGATTAAATTGATAATAATTATCATATTAAAAAACGCTGCAAATTTTACACAAGGGTTTATTATTCTGTGATATAGGTTACTTGTACAGACATTTAATTCTGTCAATAACAAATTTAAAAAAAAAAATTTTTATTTTTATAATTCAAAAAAAAATTTGGGGGGGGGGGGGGGGGGGATTTTTCTTCAAAAATGTGGTTTTTCAAAAATTCTTTAATTTTTTCTCGAAAAATATTAAACTTCTTCGGATCCTTCAAAAATCCCATTTTTAGCCCCATGAAAGCCCTATAGATCGCCACAGTGAAATCGGATCGTTCCGGGACCCCCAAAAATGGATTCTACGTCCAAAAATACTTAGAAAACGACACCGAACTCGATCCCATAGCTAAAAGCCTTCAAAACACCCATCCTGTAGCCCCATTTTAGCCCCATAGCGCCCCACGGGTTTGGGCGATCGGACTGAAAACCTTGCGGGCACAACTAGATGGTAAACCAAGTATTTTGCCAAAATTTCAGATTTTAAAAAAAATTCCTACTGCCCAAAACGGCCCGGACGGCGGACGGCGTACGGCGGACGGACATTTCGGATTTTGAATGTAGACCTCTTGAAACGGATAATGTCAAGTTTTGAGGCCGATCCGAGTCGTCGACCTCCGTCGCGAAAACATAGGTGTATTATTCCAAGAATAATAAACCAAAATGTTAGCTACTAGTACTTACCAAATCGTTGGCAATGCGTGGTCAAAGTGACAGTTGAAGCTGTTGAAGTAGCTTAGCAATGAAAACTGAATGAAATGCTTTTGAGTGATTGAACTGTTGAACTTGAACCTGAAGAAACCGATTAGCAATGAACATACTTCTTGAAAATGAGATCGAAGGGAAACGCGTGAAAAACTAGGGAAAAACGTTTGATCGTGAAGCCTTGTATCAACTTGAAACGGCCCACGGAGAAACGGCCGTTACAGACTGCGCGCGCATTCGCCCGACCAGAAAGTAGTTGTTGTTGTTATCTATTTCAAGACACTAATGGCGAACACTTGTGATATGCATGAGTGGTAGGTAAGGTACATGTGATTGAAATTTAATCAATGGATGATCTGTTATTCCGTGATAACGTAAAAAAAATTCTCATGATAACGTAATATATTATAACATACTGTAGGTACTGTATTGTACATAGGTAATAATATTATTATTACTTATGTTAGCTAGGTAGGTACCCAGCTCTTATAATATTATTAGTACCAAGTTTTGATATCAAACCCAAGTTGCTCTCAAATCAAAATGTTCAAAACCACATCTACCTACATAATTTTGGATTACCTACCTATTATTCTTGGAATAGGTAATACACCTAATGTACTCACATAAGGTGTACTTGGTGTAATACACTTTATGTGATCGCGACGGAGGTCGACGACTCGGATCGGCTTCAAAATTTGACATTACTTACCTACTTATCTGTTTCAAAAGGTCTAAATTCTAAATCCGAAATGTCCGTCCGCCGTCCAGGCCGTTTTGGGCTGTAGGAATTTTTTTTAAATCTGAAATTTTGACAAAATAGGTACCTACTTGGTTTACTATCTAAGTTGTGCCCGCAAGGTTTTCAGTCCGATCGCTCAAACCCGTGGGGCGCTATGGGGCTAAAATGGGATTTTTGAAGTATCCCAGGAGGTTAAAGATTTTTCGAGAAAAAAATAAGGAATTTTTGAAAAAAATTAAATTTTTTTTCATTGACAGAATTATATTTTTGCACAAGTAACCTATACCAAAGAATAATAAAACCTTGTGTAAAATTTGCAGCGTTTTATACATAACTAATGCCTAAAACTACTACCTATCGACAGTAGGTTAGATCTAAAACTAGTTTTTTCGTAGGTAGTGTACTACCTACATAATATTAGTTGTAGTAGGTAATAGAACCTACAACCTAGGTAGGTGTAGGTTACAGTAGTGGGGCTTATTTTTAGGTAGGTACCTAGTAGTTCATGTTGGTACGAATAACTTAACAGGAATCTATAGATTAATGAATGGTAGATAGAGTACCATGTATCCTAGTAGGTATTATATATTTTAAAATATGATACATTATATATTCGGGGATCGAATTCCCATCTTACAATCCACCTTACCAATCATTTCACCCCCTTATTAGCGATTATTAGGTACCGCGGTACCTAATAATCGCAATAATTGCAATAATTATATTGGTACCAACGGTTACCTTTTAAGGTAATCTTATTATTATTACATATAATAAGGGGCAGCCCCGTAGTGAGGGGGGGGGGGGGGGGGGCACTGGACCCATAGCCCCCGGGCCCGGCCTTCGTAGAGGGGCCCGGATTTTCTTGAGGTTTTTTTTTTGAAAAAAAAGGGGAGGAGAGGCAAAATGGGGGAGAAAATGGCAAAAAAAGGTTCCTATAATATAGGAAAAATTTTTATACTTTTTTTTTTTTTTTTTAAGGGGGCCCGATGAATTTTGCCCCCGGGCCCGGATTTGCTCTCCACGGCCCTGATAAGGGGTAGAGATGATTCGATACCTACCTACACAGTGGTCGCATAAGCCCTCTTCTCATGGCTCAATAAAGATGTGGATAATTATTATTGATTGATAATCATTGATTACTTATTTCAGGAAACAGTGAGTATTTTATAACGTAGGCAGCATAAACGTTGAAGTCATGGTTTATATTGGTAGGCAGCATAAATCTTGAAGTCATGGTTTATATTGGCCAACCGTTGTCCAACAATGGACAGGTAACCGTAGGCCGTGTGTATACTGGCCAACTGTTTCCCAACGGTGTTCAGGTAACTGTAGGCCGAGAGTACATTGATTAACCATTACCCAACAGTTTTCAGGTAACCGTAGGCCGCATGTATAATGGCCAACTGTTACCCAACGATGTTTAGATAACTGTAGGCCGTGAGTAATTTAGCCAACAATTACCTAACAGTGTTTAGATAACAGTAATAATACTGGAAGAGGTTGTTGGTCTACCCTTCTTTCCAAACGGTTGGCAAGCGTAGTTGCGTAACTGTTAGATACCCCACAGTGAACTACCTTCAGTTGCGTAAAAGTGGGTAGGTGCTAGGCTCAAGAGTATAATTATAAAATCTTATGCATCAGTTATAATTATAAGTGCTATATATAGCAGTTGTAACTGCTATTATAGCAGTTATAACTATAGTTGGCTAACAGTGAGCCAACAGCCTGTCTTCAATGGTTGTGTTTAGTAAGTAGGGTAACAGTTACCCTATTTTTAGCACCAACCGTTGGCTAAGTGTTAGTCCTCTTACCTTTAACCAACGGTCAGCCTTCAGCGGTTGGTGTTTAGTTGGTTCAGAAACAGTTAGCCAACGATTGGTATCAACCATTGGTTAAGTGTTAGTCATTTTACTGTAAGCCAACAGTCAATCCTCAATGGTTGGTGTTTAGTTGGTTCAGAAACAGTTAAACAACGATTGGTATCAACCGTTGGTTAGGTGTTAGTCATTTTACCGTAAGCCAACAGTCAGTCTTCAATGGTTGGTGTTTAGTTGGTTCAGAAACAGCTAGCCAACGATTGGTATCAACCGTTGGTTAGGTGTTAGTTATTTTACCGTAAGCCAACAGTCAGTCCTCAATGATTGGTGTTTAGTTGGTTCAGAAACATTTAGCCAACGATTGGTATCAACCGTTGGTTAAGTGTTAGTCATTTTACCGTAAGCCAACAGTCAGTCTTCAATGGTTGGTGTTTAGTTGGTTCAGAAACAGTTAACCAACGATTGGTATCAACCGTTGGTTAGGTGTTAGTCATTTTACCGTAAGCCAACAGTCAGTCTTCAATGGTTGGTGTTTAGTTGGTTCAGAAACAGTTAACCAACGATTGGTATCAACCGTTGGTTAGGTGTTAGTCATTTTACCGTAAGCCAACAGTCAGTCCTCAATGGTTGGTGTTTAGTTAGATCAGAAACAGTTAGCCAACGATTGGTATCAACCGTTGGTTAAGTGTTAGTGATTTTACCTTAAGCCAACAGTCAGTCTTCAATGGTTGGTGTTTAGTTGGTTCGGAAACAGTTAGCCAACGATTGGTATCAACCGTTGGTTAAGTGTTAGTCATTTTACCGTAGGCCAACAGTCAGTCTTCAATGGTTGGTGTTTAGTTGGTTCAGAAACAGTTAGCCAACGATTGGTATCAACTGTTGGCTAACAGTAACCCAACAGTGTACCTCCAATGGTTGGGGTTTAGTTGGTTGGGTGACGGTTACCCAACAGTTCACTGTCAACCCAACCATTTCCCAACCATACAACCATTTTCAACGGTTGGCCAACGTTGGCACAACTGCGTGTGCTACATGGGTCTAGTAGTAACTATAATCCGCGTTTCTTTCCTTTGCGCCTACCATTAAAATAATGTTATTCGTGGTCATGAGGAGGATTAATCAATTTGATAAACCCCATGAAATGTTGGTTCATTATCCTTGGAATAAAACACCTACCTATGTTTTCGCGACGGAGGTCGACCACTCCGATCGGCCTCCAAATTTGACATTATCCGTTTCAAGAGGTCTACATTCTAAATTCGAAATATCGAAATGTCCGTCCGCCGTCCGAGCCGTTTTGGGCAGTAGGAATTTTTTTTAAAACTGAAATTTTGGGAAAATACTCGGTTTACCATCTAGTTGTGCCCGCGGGGTTTTCAGTCCGATCGCCCAAACCCGTGGGACGCTATGGGGCTAAAATGGGGCTACGGAAGGGATTTTTTGAAGGATTTTGGCTATGGGATCGAGTCAAGTATCGTTTTCGAAGTATTTTTGGACGTAGAATCCATTTTTTGGGGTCCCGCAACGACACGATTTCACTGTTGCGATCTATAGGGCTTTCATGGGGCTACAAATTAGATTTTTGATGGATCCCAGAGGTCAAATATTTTTCAAGTAAAAAACAAAAAAAATTTTGAAAAACGTTTTTGAAACAAATTTTTTTTGAAATATAAAAATGCCAACATTTCATTGACTCAGAATTGAATTTCTGCACAAGTAACCTATATCAAGGAATAATAAACCCTTGTGTAAAATTTGCAGCGTTTTTTAATTGCACTAATAACGAACATGAAAAAGCTGCTATTTTTTTTACTCGAAAAATATTTGACCTCCTAGGATCCTTCAAAAATCCCATATTTAGCCCCATGAAAGCCCTATAGATCGCCACAGTGATATTAGATCGTTCCGGGACCCCCAAAAATGGATTCTACGTCCCAAAATACTTCGAAAACAACACCTAACTCGATCCCATAGCGAAAAGCCTTTAAAAAACCTCCCAAAGTACCATTTATGATTTGTTTGGTCGCTAGATACGTACTGTTTCTTAGTTTCTCTCGCTTTGAAATATATCGTAATAACAGGAAGGTTGCGCTCATCTGTTCAATTCAATTGATGGCTTGTTTAAATAATTAATAACTGTAGTACAGTTACCGAAGTCTGGTAACCCATTATAGAAAACGGAAGCATAATATGCTTCTGTTTTCTATAATGGGTTACCAGACTTCGGTACAATAGTGGTATATCTCTGATAATAATATTATCAGAGATATACCACTATTGTTCCGGAGGAGCTCATATTATGAGCAGATGATGAGGGGATCGAGTCCTCGGCAAGGCAACGTATGATTGTCCATGAGAAAAAACGGGGGTTTCCAGAAATGCGCAATCTCTTTTGAACGACAGGTAGGTTTGAATAACTTGAAACAACAACAAAATCCGTCCATTAGTTTGCCCGGTCCCCCCATCCAGCCGGTTCCCCCTTGCAACGCACGGGATATTGAAATGTTCTGAAAGTTAGGTGCCATGAAGGTACTCACTCAGCTGACTGGGGGTCAGTCATTCATATCCAGCAGTACCCCGGAGCGTATTTCCAATCTGTACACCGTTTGAGCCCCAAGGCGGGGTCGAAATCGTTAATGGTTTGGAGTGCGCTTTTGCCTCCAAACTGTACACTGATTCAGCCCAGAGCTGGGGAGGTGGAGTCGAAATGGTGGAGGGTTTGTGAAGCGCTTCTGCCCTCCAAAATGTACACTGGTTCAGGCCCAATAAGAATCAACATAAAAAATCTTACGCCGCATTGTTACTCACAAAGCTGTTACATTCAGTCAGTTTTTCACCATTAAAAGGAGCTAAACTTACAGAACGAACATGATTGTACAGCAAAATAACCGGATTGATTCAAAGCCACAAGCGCTGAAATTTGAGCAAACATTTTTGAATGTCAATAAGTTGAGTACATACTAGTTTACGGCATAGAAGGCAGATGGATCTTCGTTGGTATTGGAATAATAATAATTATTATTATTATAATATAATATTATTCTATTAATTGGAGGCTCTAAGTATTAGAATAATAATTATAATTATTAGATAATAATAATTATTATTCTAATACCTATGGAATTACCTTGCAGACTTATTCTAATACCTACCTTGTTCCTAGAACAAGGAGAATTCTAAGGGGTGGGTAGGGGGATTTTGAGAAATATGTTGGTGATGGGGAGGAGCGAATGTCTTAGAATTTCTCGGGGCTGAATCAGTGTACATTTTGGAGGGCAGAAACGCATCACAAACCCTCCACCATTTCGACTCCACCTCCCCAGCTCTGGGCTGAATCAGTGTACAGTTTGGAGGCAAAAGCGCACTCCAAACCATTATCGACTTCGACCCCGCCTTGGGGCTCAAACGGTGGATTGGAAATACGCTACCCCGGAGGTCAACATCGTAGGTAGGTATACCTCAACCCCGGGCTTCCCCCTATCTCTCACCGGCATCGAACGCGAGCCGAAAAATTCCCTGCCTTCCCCCACCCTTGGAGGGACCGATGCCGACCCGGGCCCTCACTTTTGCATTGGCCATTGACGTGATCAGTTAGTTTTTAACCAAATAACGTGTTTATTTCACTAATAATTTGTCGAAATGGTGAGTTATTGTGTAGCATAATATGGTTGCACCCTAACCATATTATGGTTGCAAGAATAGGCACACTAAAGGTTGCGGACTGACATTCCAACGGTAAGAAGTTATTTCATGATATACGTAGTAGTTACTAGCTAGCAGGCTTCGTTTTGGTTTATTATTCTTGGAATAATACACCTATGTTTTCGCGACGGGGGTCGACGACTTCGATCGGCCTCAAAATTTGACATTATCCGTTTCAAGAAGTCTACATTCTAAATCCGAAATGTCCGTCCGCCGTACGCCGTCCGCCGTCCAGGCCGTTTTGGGCAGTAGGAAATTTTTAACAAATCTGAAATTTCGACAAAATACTTGGTTTACCAACTAGTTGTGCCCGCAAGGTTTTCAGTCCGATCGCCAAAACCCGTGGGGCGCTATGGGGCTATAATGGGGCTACGGGAGGGGTTTTTTGAAGGCTTTTAGCTATGGGATCGAGTTAGGTGTCGTTTTCGAAGTATTTTTGGACGTAGAATCCATTGTTTGGGGTCCCGGAACGATCCGATTTCACTGGGGCGATCTTTAGGGCATTCGTGGGGCTAAAAATGGGATTTTTGAAGGATCCCAGGATGTTAAATATTTTTCGAGTAAAAAATACAGAATTTTTGAAAAAAACACATTTTTGAACAAAAAAATAAAAAAAAAATTTTTTTTGGAGATAAAAATCCAAAAAAAAATTTTTTAAATTTTTTCATTGACAGAATTAAATTTCTGCACAAGTAACGTATATCAAAGAATAATAAACCCTTGTGTAAAATTTGCAGCGTTTTATTTATTTTAAGCAGGGGCGGATAGGCAGGTCGAGCGATCGGGCGACGCCCGAAGGGCGGAAGGTCCTGAGGGGCCGGTCGAGCCTGGAAGCAAAATTTGATCTTACCCGAAATATGAAATCGAGACCAAAAAGGAAAATTCAGAGGCAATGAAGGCGATCTGGTTGGCTTTGATCCTAACAGGGTGGATGTCAAGTGCAATCAATGCGTAATTTGCATACAAGGTTTTAAATCTTCCTGGCCTCATTGTATGCAATGGGCCAAAGAACTAGGTCAGAGAAATGGGAAAAATCGGGCGATCATAGTTGAACTAGTAATGAACAAAGCACTCAGTACAGTTAGCACTGAGAAATTAGGTGTCTGAGCAGAGGAAATCACTAGTGAATATTTGGCGTTTTGAATTTTCCCGCGGTCGCACTTTTACTAATCCGCCAGAGTGCGCTAGCATAAGAAGGCCCGACGGGAATCTGCCGGAGGTGACGGCGGAAATGGTGGCCGTGTAGCAGCCAATGAGAGAGTAGCGCCACTTTTCCCTCCAGATTCAAAGTTGAAATTTTCGACAGTGCCCTGGAAATTTGTATTACACCGCAGGAGCCCAAAACTCACTACTATGCCTTCAAATTATGAAGTTCTTTCAGAAAAGAGTATTAGTCAACGTTCGGTTCCCGGGCTCATTCTCTTTTTGATTAACATATTTTTGGAAACGCTTTCTACCACCCAAGCGGAGTGTTAGAGTAGTTTTTCAAAATTGAAAATCATCAAAACAAGGCTGAGGCTAACTCAGAGTGACAACAATCTGGAGGATCTCATGTGGCTTGCGAGCAGGAGCGTCTGGCCAGAGTAATTAGAGAGTTTTTGCAGACCTTTCCACGAATCCGTAGCAGGAAATCCGTATGGGCTGTCTAGGCCGAACATGACTGGAAGCTAACCACCTCAACCACCCCACTACAGATTCCTTACGGATCCATATGGAAAAATTAGAGAGTTTTTGCAGACCCTTCCACCGATCGGTAGGAGGAAATCCGTAGTACGAATCTGTAAGGAAAGGGGGAGTGCGCATGCGCGAGGACAAATCGGTAAGGAATCTGTAGCAGTAGGCGGTACGAATCCTTATTCGTAAGGGTTACCAAATCTGTATAGAAATCTGTATGAAAAGCAACATAACCTGACGCTTGTGTAACCCCGTTGTAACCTCAAGATGTTTTCTTGTAAACAAACGAGCTTGGATTCTGCTTTGTTATTTTTTGTTCTCAGTTCGCTTTATTAGCAAACCCGGCAAAGATCCGCCAACCGCCTATCCAGACCAACAACATACTATGCGAGAGAGCGAGGGAGAACGAATGCCTCTAACTGACCTGAAGATGCTAGAATTAGCGAAAGCGCTCGTCCATACTTCTTAATTACAACGCTTCAAACCCCATCGAGTCCTTCATTCACCCTCAAAACTTGTTGCCCATAAACGGCGGACAATGGACTCGACCAGCTTCAACGCAAGTATTTCTTATTACTAGGGTTGCCAGATGAGAGAAAAGTAAAAAACGCTGCAAATTTTACACAAGGGTTTATTATTCTTTTATATACGTTACTTGTGCAGAAATTTAATTCTGTCAATGAAAAAAATAAAAAATAATTTTTTTTTTGAATTTTTATCTAAAAAAAATTTTTTTTTTTGGATTTTTTGTTCAAAAATGTGTCTTTTTCAAAAATGCTGTATTTTTTACCCGTAAAATATTTAACATCCTGGGATCCTTCAAAAATCCCATTTTTAGCCCCACGAATGCCCTAAAGATCGCCCCAGTGAAATCGGATCGTTCCGGGACCCCAAAAAATGGATTCTACGTCCAAAAATACGTCGAAAACGACACCTAACTCGATCCCATAGCTAAAAGCCTTCAAAAAACCCTTCCCGTAGCCCCATTATAGCCCCATAGCGCCCCACGGGTTTGGGCGATCGGACTGAAAACCTTGCGGGCACAACTAGATGGTAAACCAAGTATTTTGTCGAAATTTCAGATTTTTTAAAAAATTCCTACTGCCCATAACGGCCTGGACGGCGGACGGCGTACGGCGTACGGCGGACGGCGTACGGCGGACGGACATTTCGGATTTAGAATGTAGACCACTTGAAACGGATAATGTCGAATTTTGAGCCCGATCGGAGTCGTCGACCTCCGTCGCGAAAACATAGGTGTATTATTCCAAGAATAATAAACCAAAAAGGACATCAAGATATATAACGTATAAATTACAAAATGCACATACTATATTATAATATAATTATAAGGTAAAGGTTTTTCATCAATCAGATGGATGATGGTTTGTTACCTACCTAATCGGGTATTATAATAATATTATAATACCTGATTAGGTAGGTAACAAACATATTATGTATTATTCAACATATTATGTTGAATGTTGAAACTAAAAACTTGAAGTAGATTCTATTCCTATTAGAATTACATCATTTTCTATAATATAATCTATCTATCTATCTATCTATACTTCTATATGTTGAGGTTTCTGTCTGTGTGTGTGTCTGTCGTGTGTTATAGGCGCCTAAACGGCTGGACGGATTTCCACGGGGATTTTTCCTAACGGTCTCGGCTGCGATTGCCCCCAACATAGGCTATATTAAAATTCCGCGCGACGCGCGCAAACCCGCGAATTTGCGCGAAACGTGTTTTTCGCTCCCCTATAACCCCCATTTTTTATCGCGGATTCCGATTCTACGTTTAATTCTACGTCCGAAATACCGGTTGCGCGAATTTTTTGGCGCGCGCGAATTCGCTCAATTAATTTTTTCGATTTGTTCGGTCGTTAAACGTCCGATCCAGTTCGCGTTTTCACCTTATCCTACCTAGAGATCCGAATTTTAATACGACGTACAGAAGAAACTCATTCCGAATTTGAGCGAATGTACACGGCGATTTTATTTTTTATGATTTTGAGTTGAACGGACGCAACAGCGGGTGGCGGCTCATGGGACGGGCGCGCGTAGGTATGAGGCGGTCCACCTCACTCGGCTCGGCGTAACCTCACACGGGCACCTTACAGACGACGCTGGGAAGTGCCACTAGGAGGACCCCCTCAGTGCAAGACATTTTTTGACGATTCGAGAGACGATTTTAATCTCCGCTAATTTTGGCTGGTCTTGGCGTTTGTTCGAGTTATTACAACCGTTGAAGATAGATTTTGGTCGCCTATAATCCATATTTTTATTTAACGTGATTGTAGGTACGTTAAATTCTACGTCCGAAACACCCGTCAGATTTTGATGAAACTGTGTGGGTTGAGTTTCAAGTCCCGATTGTCCAATTAGAGTGGGGGTGTCCAGCGAGTATGAATCCCTCAGGAACGAATGAATATACCATAATTACCTATATTCAAGCATTACCTATATACAAAGAAAAGCCTTTTTGAGCTGTCCCAACTGTATCCCATATCGTAGTGATGACTCGGGGGTGAGTTTAGATAGTGTCCTAAAGTGTCCGGAGTGAGTGAATTCCCCTGAAAAAGGCGGGTTACGTATTTAGGAGATTTATCTATTTGGAGCTTGCCCAACTGTGTATCATTGTAACAACAGTGTCCCAGATCATACTAATTAGTATGATTTAGTATACTAAATGTATACATGAGACACTTTTAAGTGTTCCATGTATCCTCAACCATTAGGGATAGAGAGATGCAGCTTTTTTTCATCATGATCAGTTGAAGCCAGTGATGACGCGCGATCAATAAAAAGTTGAGATAGAAATCTGTTTCAAGCCGTCCCGACTGATCACTGCAATTTATAAATTTTTTCCACTGTGATCTCTGTTGTCCTAAAGTGTGCCATGAGTGGGGGAAAAATTGGTTTAATACCGTTATCTAGATCGTCCCATGTGTCCCATATATCTTCAACCGTTAGAGATGCGGCTTTCTCCATCTTGATTTGTTATTTTTTCCACTGTGATCTCTGTTGTCGTAATAAATACCACGAGTGGGGGAAAAATGGGTTTAATACCGTTTTCTAGATCGTCCCAAGTGTCCCATATATCTTCAACCGTTAGAGATGCGGCTTTCTCCATCTTGATTTGTTATATCACGTGATGACGCAAACGATAAAAAATTAAGATAGTGTCCCAAAAGTGTGGACTCCATGGGGACAATAATGAAGTATATACCCTGAAATTTTCACGGTAACTTTGCGTGAGGCACTTGAATACCGGTTGCGGGAATTTTTGGGCGCGCGCAAAATCGTCAAACTAATTTTTTCGAATTCCTCGGTCGTTAATAGCTATTAACGATTAATAATCTGACTATAGTCAGATTATTACCTATACTTATACAATGAAAAGCCGTTTCGAGCTGTCCCAACTGTGTGGGTTACCTATATACAATCATTACCTATACACAATGAAACTCTGTATCCCATGTATCCTCAACCATTAGAGATAGAGAGATGGGATTACCTATACTTATACAATGAAAAGCCGTTTCGAGCTGTCCCAACTGTGTGGGTTACCTATATACAATCATTACCTATACACAATGAAACTCTGTATCCCATGTATCCTCAACCATTAGAGATAGAGAGATGGGATGTTCGGGAGGGGGGGAGGGGGGGGAGCGCAGTACTTCTATAAAACCGTTGAAGATAGGGAGATGCGGTTTTTTCCATCGTGATCTCAGGGACCAGATAAAATCCCTTAAATTGTCCTAAAGTGTCCCGCGAGTATGAATCCCTCGGGAACGAATGGTTTACCTATATACATACAATTAGAGATGTAATATATTCATTCATGATTCGACACTGGCCTAACCTTCTCCCAGCAGGTTCAGCCAATATTGATTCGATTTTGATGAAATTTTCAGGGATTGATGGTGGACTTTAAATTTGATTTCACTAGCACTTTGACGATGATATAGAGAACTAGCTGCTCCGGCTCGCTTTGCTCGCCTACGCACCCATCCGGGGGGCTGCGCCCCCCTGGACCCCCCAGTGGGTGAGTAGCATCGATGGACACGTAGGAACCCCCACATGAAGGAATTCCCAAATTCGCAGAATTGCAGTGCTCGGTTGGGACAGCTTGAAACATAATAATAATAATATTGAAACATGTTTCAACTTTATTATTCTACATGAGACATGTTTAAATATTATTATTATGTTTCAAGCTGTCCAAACCGAGCACTGCAATTCTGCGAATTTGGGAATTCCTTCATGTGGGGGTTCCTACGTGTCCATCGATGCTACTCACCCACTGGGGGGTCCAGGGGGGCGCAGCCCCCCGGATGGGTGCGTAGGCGAGCAAAGCGAGCCGGAGCAGCTAGTAATATTATATTATAGAAAATGTAATAATATTATAGAAAATATGAAAAATAAAAACTTGAAGTAGATTCTATTCCTATTAGAATTAGATCATTTTCTATAATATAATAATATTATATTATAGAAAATGTAATAATATTATAGAAAATATGATAATATTATATTATAGAAAATGATCTAATTCTAATAGGAATAGAATCTACTTCAAGTTTTTAGTTTCAACATTCAACATAATATGTTGTTATAATATTATTATAATACCCGATTAGGTAGGTAACAAACCATCATCCATCTGATTGATGAAAAACCTTTACTGTGGGGACATGTAGTCAGTTCCTCTCATCCACTGAGAGTTCATCAGAGGAAAATTTTCTCTGATGGAATGAGAATATTTAATATTCTCTCGACGTTGGCATTATGGGCAGGAATGGCGAAAACAATTTGGCACAATTTGAGAAGCTGTGAGTGTTTCTCTGATTGGTCGACAAGATGGAAATATTCACACCATCTTTGACTGCAGTTCATGGCTTTAAATTTAGTGAGAAATTAGATTTAGGGAGAAATTTCTCCTTCAGTCTTTCAGTCAGAAAATCTTCGACTTCCTCCAACGAAGCTAGCACCTCCAAAACTGAGTTATGTTTGGCTTCCAATTTTTTAATCTTTTCATTGAAAGAAAACATTAATGAGTGTAGAAACCACAAGTCACTTTCATTTTCTGGCTTTTCAAACAAATTTTTTATTAGGATAGGAGGGTTGCTCTGAGACATAAAATACGACATTTGAAGCACACGATTTATGCAGGGAAACAACGACAACCAACGGGATTTGGAGTGGCGAAGAAGCTGCCTGTATTCGATGTCAACGCCCACGATGGACATAGGTTTAACAAGAACAAGATTTTTTCTAAGCAGGCTGTTCCAGATAGGTAGGTAGCCCAAACGATTTTCAGGTATTTCGAGGTAATTTCAGAAAATGAGAGATTTAAAAAAAAGAGGACATTTGCCCGAAAAATGAAAAAAGAGAGGACGCCCGGACAGGGTGTGAAAAAGAGGACATGTCCGGAAAAAAGAGGACGTCTGGCAGCCCTACTTATTACAAGTCCTACGAGGACTCCTACTGCCACTCGTTTTTTTGTGAAGAGGAAATGGATGGAATAAAAATTTCCAATTCATCCATCGAGTGTAGAACAGAATAAAACAGAAGAGAACAAAGCGAACTGAGAACAAAAAATAACAAAGCAGAATCCAAGCCCGTTTGTTTACAAGAAAACATCTTGAGGTTACAACGGGGTTACACAAGCGGCAGGTTATGTTGCTTTACATACTGATTTCTATACAGATTTGGTAACCCGTAGGAATAAGGATTCTTACCGCCTACTGCTACAGATTCCTTACCGATTTGTCCTCGCGCATGCGCACTCCCCCTTTCCTTACAGATTCATACTACGGAATAGAGAGTTTTTGCAGACCCTTCCACCGATCGGTAGGAGGAAATCCGTAGTACAAATGAGGGAAGCAGGTCATAAATTCCCTCAAGTCATTCCTGTAATGAAATTACTCCTCCTGGGGAATTAGGGGACCCCTAGGATGAGGGACAAAAGTAGGATGTCTACTGGCTTCACATCAGATCAAGGTTCAGAGGGGGGAAAATAAGCAACAATATGATAAGGCCGAATTAGTATTGGGGGCAGGGGACAGTTTGAGCCTTCAATCTCCGGCTCTCTTTCTCAGCTGTGGTCTTTGGTAGCTCAGTTGGTTAGAGCGTCGCACTGGTAATGCGGAGGTTGTGGGTTCGAGTCCCACCTGAGGCCCGATACATTTTTTCGGCCTTCCCCTTCTGATTTCTTGAAATAGCTTATGGATTCATAACTTGAATTTAAATTTAAATTTCAGTTTGAATTTAATAGCTCCTCCCTTCTCCCCCCTTAAAATATAAACACTGCATGAGGGAAGCAGGTCATAAATTCCCTCAAGTCATTCCTGTAATGAAATTACTCCTCCTGGGGAATTAGGGGACCCCTAGGATGAGGGACAAAAGTAGGATGTCTACTGGCTTCACATCAGATCAAGGTTCAGAGGGGGGAAAATAAGCAACAATATGATAAGGCCGAATTAGTATTGGGGGCAGGGGACAGTTTGAGCCTTCAATCTCCGGCTCTCTTTCTCAGCTGTGGTCTTTGGTAGCTCAGTTGGTTAGAGCGTCGCACTGGTAATGCGGAGGTTGTGGGTTCGAGTCCCACCTGAGGCCCGATACATTTTTTCGGCCTTCCCCTTCTGATTTCTTGAAATAGCTTATGGATTCATAACTTGAATTTAAATTTAAATTTCAGTTTGAATTTAATAGCTCCTCCCTTCTCCCCCCTTAAAATATAAACACTGCATGAGGGAAGCAGGTCATAAATTCCCTCAAGTCATTCCTGTAATGAAATTACTCCTCCTGGGGAATTAGGGGACCCCTAGGATGAGGGACAAAAGTAGGATGTCTACTGGCTTCACATCAGATCAAGGTTCAGAGGGGGGAAAATAAGCAACAATATGATAAGGCCGAATTAGTATTGGGGGCAGGGGACAGTTTGAGCCTTCAATCTCCGGCTCTCTTTCTCAGCTGTGGTCTTTGGTAGCTCAGTTGGTTAGAGCGTCGCACTGGTAATGCGGAGGTTGTGGGTTCGAGTCCCACCTGAGGCCCGATACATTTTTTCGGCCTTCCCCTTCTGATTTCTTGAAATAGCTTATGGATTCATAACTTGAATTTAAATTTAAATTTCAGTTTGAATTTAATAGCTCCTCCCTTCTCCCCCCTTAAAATATAAACACTGCATGAGGGAAGCAGGTCATAAATTCCCTCAAGTCATTCCTGTAAAAATTTCCAATTCATCCATCGAGTGTAGAACAGAATAAAACAGAAGAGAACAAAGCGAACTGAGAACAAAAAATAACAAAGCAGAATCCAAGCCCGTTTGTTTACAAGAAAACATCTTGAGGTTACAACGGGGTTACACAAGCGTCAGGTTATGTTGCTTTACATACTGATTTCTATACAGATTTGGTAACCCGTAGGAATAAGGATTCTTACCGCCTACTGCTACAGATTCCTTACCGATTTGTCCTCGCGCATGCGCACTCCCCCTTTCCTTACAGATTCATACTACGGAATAGAGAGTTTTTGCAGACCCTTCCACCGATCGGTAGGAGGAAATCCGTAGTACAAATCTGTAAGGAAAGGGGGAGTGCGCATGCGCGAGGACAAATCGGTAAGGAATCTGTAGCAGTAGGCGGTAAGAATCCTTATTCCTACGGGTTACCAAATCTGTATAGAAATCAGTATGTAAAGCAACATAACCTGACGCTTGTGTAACCCCGTTGTAACCTCAAGATGTTTTCTTGTAAACAAACGGGCTTGGATTCTGCTTTGTTATTTTTTGTTCTCAGTTCGCTTTGTTCTCTTCTGTTTTATTCTGTTCTACACTCGATGGATGAATTGGAAATTTTTATTCCACCCATTTCCTCTTCACAAAAAAACGAGTGGCAGTAGGAGTCCTCGTAGGACTTGTAATAAGTAGGGCTGCCAGACGTCCTCTTTTTTCCGGACATGTCCTCTTTTTCACACCCTGTCCGGGCGTCCTCTCTTTTTTATTTTTCGGGCCAATTTCCTCTTTTTTTAAAAATCTCTCAATTTCTGAAATTGCCTCGAAATTACCTGAAAATCGTTTGGGCTACCTACCTATCTGGAACAGCCTGCTTAGAAAAAATCTTGTTCTTGTAAAAACTATGTCCATCGTGGGCGTTGACATCGAATACAGGCAGCTTCTTCGCCACTCCAAATCCCGTTGGTTGTCGTTGTTTCCCTGCATAAATCGTGTGCTTCAAATGTCGTATTTTATGTCTCAGAGCAACCCTCCTATCCTAATAAAAAAATCTGTTTGAAAAGCCAGACAATGAAAGTGACTTGTGGTTTCTACACTCATTAATGTTTTCTTTCAATGAAAAGATTAAAAAATTGGAAGCCAAACATAACTCAGTTTTGGAGGTGCTAGCTTCGTTGGAGGAAGTCGAAGATTTTCTGACTGAAAGACTGAAGGAGAAATTTCTCCCTAAATCTAATTTCTCACTAAATTTAAAGCCATGAACTGCAGTCAAAGATGGTGTGAATATTTCCATCTTGTCGACCAATCAGAGAAACACTCGCAGCTTCTCAAATTGTGCCAAATTGTTTTCGCCATTCCTGCCCATAATGCCAACGTCGAGAGAATATTAAATATTCTCATCCCATCAGAGAAAATTTTTCTCTGATGAACTCTCAGTGGATGAGAGGAACTGACTACATGTCCCCACAGTAAAGGTTTTTCATCAATCAGATGGATGATGGTTTGTTACCTACCTAATCGGGTATTATAATAATATTATAATACCCGATTAGGTAGGTAACATATTATGTTGAATGTTGAAACTAAAAACTTGAATTAGATACTATTCCTGTTAGAATTAGATCATTTTCTATAATATAATATAGTATGTGCATTTTGTATATTATACGTTAGGTATTTATCTTGATGTCCTTTTTTTCCTTTTCTCTCATCTGGCAACCCTAGTAATAAGAAATACTTGTGAAACACTCAAACGCAACAAGTCAAAACTTCGCGGCGACCTCCTTTTTTTTTTTTTCGTTGGATTTTCATCCATTTTCCTTTTCACAAAAAACCGAGTGGCAGTAGGAGTCCTCGTACTTGTAATAAGAAAATTTCTTATTACAAGTATTTAATACTTGTGAAATATTCAAACGCAACCAGTCAAAACTTCATGGCGACCATTTTTTCTTGAGGTATGTGAGAGTGAAAACAACGTGCGCGTCACTTTAGTAGTCAATTTTTCCATACGGATCCGTAAGGAATCTGTAGTGGGGTGGTTGAGGTGGTTAGCTTCCAGTCATGTTCGGCCTAGACAGCCCATACGGATTTCCTGCTACGGATTCGTGGAAAGGTCTGCAAAAACTCTCTATTTCCTCCTACCGATCGGTGGAAGGGTCTGCAAAAACTCTCTATTACATCTGTAACGGGAATTCCGCCAACTCATTGAACTTGTGCGGGCAACATGCCACCAAAATTCAAAAATTATCATCATTTTCGGGACGGAAGAGAGGGACAAACTTGTCACCAAACAAAATTCGTATTTTAATAAAATTTTTGATTTTTTTTTTTTTTAATCAAAAATTTTTCCCTGGCAGATGGCCGCCATCTGGAAAAGTCAGGGAAAACCTGGAAAAGTCAGGGAATGAAAAATTTCAGGAAAATTCAGGGAAAAGTCAGGGAAATCGGTCACAAGTCAGGGAAAAATTTTTGATTAAAAAAAAAAAAAAAAAAAAAAAAATCAAAAATTGTAATAAAATACGAATTTTGTTTGGTGACAAGTTTGTCCCTCTCTTCCGTCCCGAAAATGATGATAATTTTTGAATTTTGGTGGGAGCGACTTTGCCGGGTTTGTTTTCCCCTCACTCTTTGTGGACTCACCCATGTTCAATGAGTTTGGTTAGGGAGAGAGAACGACTCCTCTGCTGAATACTAAATTGTTTATTCAGGTAAACAATTATAGCGTGGGGACCGGTTTCGAACAACTAAGCTCATCTACAGCCCTGACAAGAAAACCATTTGTAACCAAATTCCAAATTGAAAACCAAACTCTAAATTATAATATAATTTATACCTTCAGTATAATATTATTATACTGAAGGTATATGAACATGTAACCAAATTCCAAATTGAAAACCAAACTCTAAATTATAATATAAATTATACCTTCAGTATAATATTATTATACTGAAGGTATATGAACAAGCACAAATGGTGAAAATTATAACTGATGAAAACGGTCCAGAATGGTGGTAACTTGACAATAGTAATAATTACTATTGTCAAGTTACCACCATTCTGGACCGTTAACAGTGGGTCCATATTCCAAAATTATTTTTTATTTTGGAATATGGACACTGTTAAAATTTGCTCCATGACTGATGGCCAGTGAACCATTTGAAAACCAGTTAGGTTATACTTAGGGTGGCCAGATGTACTGCTTTTTGCAGTACAGTACTGCTTTAAGGTATGTTATACTGCTGTACACAGAGACCCTTGTGTACACGTGAAATGTACTGCCTTTTGAAACTAGTAGAGTTTGCATAGCCCCTGCATATGCTCGGTACTTCCTGCCAACTTACTTACGCACTTAGCAATATCTTCCAAAGAATGATGGTGCCCAGACGCCCGGACCCTAAATTAGATCAATTTTTATTTTTCAATTAGATAGAACAGCAACACCTCTTATCAATTATGGGAAGAAGAAGTTGGTTGGTGGAGCTACGGTTTTTATGAATTTCAAGCGGATTCTCTAGTTTTTAAAATCAGACGAATAGTATTGATCTCTCGGTATGGATCTGCTTTATGAGATGTAGACTATATCATATAGTCATAACATTTTTGTGGCCAGTGGCAATGATTTAACCTAATGTGATGTTTTATTAGACATTGAAAATTTTTTTCTCTATCTATAGACAAAAAAAAATTTAATGTCTAATAATAATAAGTCTATAGACAAAAAAGGCTCTTGTACTGTAGTAGGTACTATATACATAGTATATTATACAATAGTGTCCGACGACTATTAAATACAAATTTTGTTGAATGTACTGCTTCCTCGAAAAAAATATCTGGCCACCCTAGCTATACTACAGGTACTGAAAGGAGAATTGTTTATTATTCTAGTGGCAAAACAACTACTTGATATGTGAGTAGTGACAAGGAGAAATTAGAGGTAAGAAAGTCAGAGGTAATTTTAAAAATGGACCCATTTGACAAGGATATTAATTACTAGGAAAGATGAATTTGGAATTATTCTTTTTTTAAACAATTGATAAGTAAAACTACAGAAAATGATGACATACCTAGGTGACCTAGTTGACATGGTGAATTTTGAATTTATACAGAAGGTAAATTTGAATATGAAGGTTTAAATTAATTGAATTTGTGAGTCTATTTGAAGTTACTGTTGAATTTTGAGAAGTTAAATTTTTATAAGAGTTAATTTTTCAGCAGTTTTCATACTGAGGTAAATTTGAAAAATGTTATTAAGTACATGAGGTTGGGTGAAATAGAAATATCTAGATGAGCTGGTTCCCGGACACTTCACCTACAGCCTTTCACCACAGACCACTTCCCCACAGACCATCTCTCCACAGCCACTTTCATCTACACCTACCTACCGCTTTCTACCACCCAAGCTGAGTGTTTTGTGAGTAGTTTTTCAAAATTGAAAATCATCAAAACAAGGCTGAGGCTAACTCTGAGTGATAACAATCTGGAGGATCTCATGTTGATGGCTTGCGAGCAGTAGCGTCTGGCCAAAGCACCGAGCCGAGTGGCTTCAGTCGTTTCTGGCCCTCCTCGCCATCGCCTACTTGGTCTCTTTTCCCTCATCAGCAAGTGTTTCGTCTGTGGGCGTTATGTGATCACGTTTTGGTTAAATATTCTTTGAATAATACACTATGTTGTTATCTAAGTCCAAAATGTTGATCGTCCTCAAAATTTGTCATTATATCTACGTTTTAAGATGAGCAGATTCCAAAACTGAAATGTCCACGACGTTTTGAGCAGTATCAATTTTTCTCAAAAATCTGAAACTTTTGACAAAATACTTGGTTTTTCTTCAAGTTGTACCCACACGGTTTTCAGGCCAATCGCACAAACCAGCGATGCTCTGCGGAACTAAAGCGGGCTACATAAGGGGGTTTTGAAGGGTTTCAAAGTAGGGGGTTAGGTGTCGTTTTCAAAGTATTTTTGGGGGTCCCAGAAGAGTCCGATTTCGCCTTGGCATTCAATGCATCCATCAGACTTTTGAAGGATGCCAGAAAGTCGAATGAGGACTCATTTTCCGAGTAATCATTTTTGGGTCCTTCATCCGTCCAAACACTTAACATGACAAACTTTTCTAGTAATTGAATTTAAACAGCTGTAAAAGGTAAATTTACCATGGGACAGGTTGAGCCTAGAGTTCGAAAGAAATGAACAAGCAGGGGACAAATATGAGTATGGGAGGAGGGGGGATGGCGGGGAGGGCCAGAAACACCCAAAGCCTCTCGGTTCAGTGCTCCAGCCAAATGCTCCTCATCAATACGCTGTGACAATGAAGCTGAAGAAATGTGCAAAAATTCAATCCATAGGTAAGGATAGGTAACTGTTAAGGCTGGGGGGGGGGGGGGGGGGGGGGGGGGGGCGGTCAAATTGAATCGCCCGGGCCGGTCAAAACCGCCTATCCGCCCCTGTCTGGAAATTAGGTACCTATTTTTGCAGGGAAAAGTCAGGGAATTAATTTTTCCCAGCTTGGCGGCCACCCTGTGTAGAAGTAAAACTAATAATAACAGGTATTCGGTGA
This sequence comes from Pilophorus perplexus, assembly GCA_955831195.1. Lineage (NCBI taxonomy): Eukaryota > Metazoa > Arthropoda > Insecta > Hemiptera > Miridae > Pilophorus > Pilophorus perplexus. The sequence goes on along the minus strand of OY037014.1, from coordinate 186,631 downwards.
TGAAAGCAGGGACCTACCCCTTCAAACTCCCGTGCATTGCACGGGTAGCCGGCTAGTAGGTGTATATTATTCAAATTCTGTTGTAGGAACATCAACTCATGTAGGAACAATTACTACACCCGCCGCTATATATAGGCTCTCGCTATAGGTTGTGCCCCACAATGTGGCTAAAAATGGCATTTTTGAAGGATACCAGGTGGTTAAAAAATAAAGAATTTATGGAGAAAAAAAAATTTTTGAAAAAAATATTTAAAAAAATTTTTTTTTTCGAAAATCTTTTTCATTGAAACGGAATTAAATTTATGCACATGTAACCTATTTCAAAGAAAAACAATCCCTTGTGTAAAATTTGGAGCGCTTTGAATCTAGACATCTTGAATCGTATAATGTCAAATTTTGAGGGAGTTCAGAATTTTCGACCTCCGTCGTGATTACTAGGTGTATTACCTACTCCAAGAATAATAATTAAAAAAAAAAATTAAAAATAAAATGTATTAAATACATATTTAATTTTAATAGTGGTCACGAGATTCTTGGTTAGATTTACTAGATGAAGAGTTTGTCTCATTATAAATATCACGGAAGGTCGAAATTCAGATCGCAACGTAGCCCTCGTGGCCAAAAGAACCCTGTCGGAACTTGCGCAGGCCCGCGAGCTTTGAGTGCCAAACAGCCTGTTAAATTCGCTGTGTTAATCTAATCAAAAGATATTCGAGTCAACTTGACCTTTAACCATTCCCTTTGGTATGTGATTTCATCTGACCTTCATTTATTTGCCCTCTGGCAGTCGGATTATGAATTGTGTCTACAGGTCGAGGCACACATTTTGGTTTATTATTCTTTGAATAATACACCTTTGTAATCACGACGGAGGTCGACGACTCCGATCGGCCTCAATATTTGACATTAGGAGGCCATACCTATACGAGCAGAAATCCGTGGCAGATTAGGCGTTTTTAAACGATATCTGTGCGTTGGAGGGCGTTGAAAATACACATTATGATATACTTTATACTTTATAATATAGGTAATATAATATTTCATGATATTATCATATTATGAAAATTGGCTAAGCGATGTCTGCGAGCGTTCAAATCTGGCAGATGGAAGTCGGGCGCCCCCCCCCCCCCCCCCTAACTTGCAGATTTCTCGGAAGCGATGTTGGTGGTTCTGTTCAATTCGGATCGAGCTGTGTCCCTTAACCGTGAACTGGTCCACTAGTTCTCCCTTGAGATCCTCCTAATCTCCTTTATCGGTCAAATTTGCCAAAGTGGCCGGCGACCTAATGGTGGTAATCCTCCATATTTGAATAAACAATTGATTTTCAAATAAAGTGGTAATTTAAAGGTATAAAAGTCTTAAGATTCGGGCAGGGGGTGGGGGGTTATCGACCCTCCTATTTGAAGTTAAACGGTCGGCAGAGACGATAGGAAAAATCGCCGTATTTTTAGGGCTTACCGTTTAGGAGGAGTACCTACGCCATTGACATGCATAGATAGTCAGCCACAGACACACTGTGAATTAGTGATATAGACTACTACACAGACATAAGGCCTCGCTTCGCTCGGCCGACCACTTAATCACCACGAAGTCACAGTCGCTCAATGCGCTAAATTTAGCGGGCGTAAAATTGGCCAGGAAATAGCTAGAGAGAAATCGTCTTCCCACACACCCGAATATATCTTAGATTAGCGGAGAAATCGTCAAAAAATGTCTTGGCCTCAGTTCCTACTCCCCCCCTCCCGTTCTTTGTAACGGCTCCATCCTCCCTGGAGCCGTGGAGGTTCCACCCGTTTTGACGTATGACATTGTACATGACTACATTGTAGTACGTCTTTCCGACTTCCTTGACAGCGGCCGGGTTTAAAGTGCCAAACGCGCCCTGATCTCAGGAAATCATAGAAATTAAACTCGCCGTCAAAAATCGCTCGTCGTCGGAACTCGTTGTTTCGAAATTTTGTATTAAAATTTGGATCTCTAAGTAGGTAGTGTCGTGCCTGACTTGTACGTGAGTGAAAGAAGAAGCCAGTTCAGTGGAAATCTGTAGCTGGTCCAGATCAGTGTACGAAATTTGAATGCGTAGTTTGAAGTTTGAAGTTTGCGTGTTGAAATTTGAATGTTGAATGAATAGAATTTTTGAACATCGTCTCACGGGTTTCTTTGTTGGCTACCAGGTTTTTTTCGTCTCACCGAGTGGACCAACTTCTCCAGACACTTTATTTTATCAAATCACCAACTGTTAGTAACCTCCCCACAAGTAGGATACGGGCGAAACCCGATTTCGATCCGACCGTTAATAACGAAGATACCAATAGTTGGACCAATTTGCGCGTGCCAGAAATTTGGGTTCTAAACCCCCCTACTTGTAACTAAACGGTCGGCGGAGACGATAGGAAAAATCGCCGTATTTTTAGGGCTTACCGTTTAGGTCCTAAGCTCGTATGAATTTATAAAATTTATGGAAAAATTTCTATTTGAATTTTGGCGGAAACCCGAGGTCAGCTCCTATTGGTCGAAGAGTTAGCCACCATTACAAAACTAAAAACTAGATTAAGATTAAGTTAATTTATATCACAAATAAGTTGAGTCAATAAGCATGATCATATTCACACCAAAGCGAACACAACCATTTTCGCGTAAAATCCACACTCCAGTGTCATCAGAGCCAAATGCCAAGAAAAAATCGAAAATAGAAGAAAAAATCGACCTGCACTCTGGTGTTTTTTGATTGGAAACTGGAACCACTATAGGTGACGTCACGTTAAATGATTATAAACTACGTGAAAGACTTTTTGTCAGTTTTTGGGCCTTGATCGCGCCTCCCCTGGAGACCCTTCACGCCCCCCCCCCCCCCAAGGGGAGCGTGCCCCCCAGGTTGGGAATCCCTGGTTTAGGAGGAGGGCACAATGTAAGTGCCCTCCCGCGCGAGAAAAAGATGGAAGTGCGTTACGAAAAATTGCAAAGCGTTCCTCAAAACAGTCGACAATGACGTCGTTGAGGCAAGGGATGAACACAACCACGAAAGTTCTGCAGATCTCTCTCAGTGCTTATTCAGGCGAGCAGTCGAGAGAAAGGCGGACGAAGACATGAACGCTCGACCGTCAAAGGTACTAAATAGTTTTTTAGAGTAAAATTTACTATTTAAGGGGGCGCGGGAGCAAAGCTGTAACAAATCCTGAGCCAAGAGATGGCGCTGACGGTTGCGGGGATTTACAAGTCGACCGACTGGTGGCGGAAATAATAACTAAATGAACCATCGGATGGTTTCCTCGGCGGAGTGTCGTGTTATTTCCCCGAAATGATCAGCTCTGTGGTACATTCCCCACCGCTTAATAAACATATCGGTTGTACTATGTACCTACATAAGGTCTATGTGTTAAGCCAAAGTGGACTTTACTGTTTACCTTTCGCCGCATAATATTATAGGCTCACAGCTAGAACGGGAGATACCTACCTCACACTTTCTGACAACCCTACTAAATAATTCAATGGTTGAATTGTTGAATTAATCAAATAATTATTATTGAATTATTTAGGAGGGGTAGGTAGTATGTTGGAGAAAATTTTTTTAAAATGAAACTTTTATTACATCGTCTCGAACTTTTTCGTCTGTCTGTTGCATGACGCGTGACGCCGAACGTAAGTGAGCTATTTATTGAGGCTCTAAAGTGAAAAATGTCGGCATCATTTCCTGAAACTTTCTCGCTAGGCTCGCCTCAGTGGTAGTCGGTACCAACTTCGGGGGTGGCTGCCGAACGTCAGTGAGCTATTTATTGAGACTAACAGATTGAAAAATGTAGGCGTCATTTTCTGAAAATACGCTCGCTAGGCTCGCCTCAGTGGTAGTAGGTGGGTGATTCTCCCATTTGGAACGAAATGATGTCTTTGGGAGGCTGCTGGATATGTATGTTATTTTCAGTCTAATTTTTTTTTTCATCCAACAGTAGGTGTTCTCGTCTTGCCTTCCACTCAGATTTGAGTTTAATATTCACTCATTTTCATGCCCAAATTTATATTTGAAATGCCCAAAAGTTATGCCTTCACGTGTCTCACAACACGAGTTTCTGACTTTGATGGTGAATATTTCCCCTATGGTACTAGTGGCGCATTCTTTCTTTTGCTGGGTAACTTCCCTAGGTCATGGCGTACCGTATTCGACGGTAGTTACCGCCACTGTTTGCCTATCCTAGGATCAGTGGCCTCAAACACCTCTGTCTCACAGATTTACTGTTATTCCCTCACATTTTTTTGAATTGGGCGCCACTGCGAATCAGAGCGCTATTATTTAGTTTTACAATGCTGGAAACATTGGTCAGGTTGCCGCAAAAAGCTGGGTAACACGTGTTTTTGAAAACTCATTTGTGGTTAGTTTATTTGTGGAGTTTGCTCAGGCAAGATCGCTTGTGAGGCATCAAGCCTGTTATTCCCTCACGCCGCATTATCTGTGTGAAGGTACGTTTTAAACAATGTTTAATTTGCATTAATTAGTGTCTATTTAGAGAGAGTTCAATGACCCATCTTCATTTTTCCTGAAAAATGCATTTGAAGAGCTACACTTCCATAAAACATCCATAATGTTATTCCCTCATACGTTATTCCCTCACTTCATGACAAGTGAGGGAATAATGGAACACGTGAGGTAATAACTTTTGAGGTGAATTTCGAAAATAAAAATTTGAAATTTTTGTTCTAAATGCTTGTCCACAGCCCCATGGTGCCCAGGAAGAAGAGTGATGTTTCAAAACTCGTGATGTTTCAAAACTCATTCCGTTATTCCCTCACATAATACGTTATTCCCTCACTATAGTGATTTCATTTATGGTACTGCATCTTCTAAACGACGAATTGAATGTTTCAAACGATGACGATGACGATGATGAATGATGACGAATGAATGAACGATGATGGACGATGATGAACGATGACGAATGATGTTTCAAAACTCGTTCCGTTATTCCCACACTATAGTGATTTCATTTAAGGTACTGCATCTTCTAAACGACGAATTTCTATGATTGGATTTTTTGTAGGTATGATCAGTAGCCTAACTACAAGGGATTCATGAAAAAATTTCCCTCGAAAACCCAAATCTCATTTCGTGGATTTCGAAATCCCAATTTCGTTCCAAATGGGAGAATCACCCAGGTACCAACTTCGGGCGTGGCTGCCGAACGTCAGTGAGCTATTTATTGAGACTCAAACATAATAATATTATGTTAATATTAAAATTCTTAATGTTATATAATAGGTATATAATATAATATAATATAATATTATTATATAACATTAAAATTGATGAAGCGATTTTTATACCTACCCTTAATGGAATAATAATCCGACAATTTTTAGTAAAATGTCCATAATGTGAAGAAAAGTTTCACTTTTACCGAGGTTTCATAAAAACACACAACCAGTTTTTTTTTTATTATTACCTACCTATTATTTTATTTTTTATTTTTTTTTTTCAACAAATTTTTTCAAAAATTTTATATTTTTCGCTAGAAAAATATTTAAGCTCCAGGGATCCTTCAAAAATCCCATTTTTAGCCCCATGAAAGCCTTATAGATCGCCACAGTGAAATTGGACCAATCCGGGGCCCCCGAAAATGGATTCTACGTCCGAAAATACTTCGAAAACGACACCTAACTCGATCCCATAGCTAAAAGCCTTCAAAAAAACCTTCCCATAGCCCCGTTTTAGCCCCATAGCGCCCCACAGGTTTGGGCGATCAGGCTGAAAACCATGTGGGCACAACTAGATGGTAAACCAAGTATGTTGTCAAAATTTCAGATTTTAAAAAAAATATTGCCGCCTGTGGGTGTATTGCCGCTTGTGATTTGTGTAGATCATGGTACATGATTGTCTTATGACTTAGGTACCTGTGGGACACCCCCAGACCCCCGGATTATCTAAGTTTTGATCAAGGATCATAGCAAAGAAACATGGTACATGTTTTTCGGATTGGTATATTTAAATTCGCGATAAGGCGCCTATTAGTCACGACAGACACACAGACAGAAAGCTCAACATCTCAAGGGGGGCTCGACCCCCCTAAGCAGACATAAACGGTCCACCAAACCAATAGAAAAAAATTTCATCAAAATCGGATCAATATTTAGGGAAGGAGAGGGGGTTGAAGGAGGGGAAAACGGAAAAAATCCTTGAGGGCGCTCAACCTATCTCAGAACGTACATAATTTTTGAATTTCTCGAGATTTTCAAGAACATATATACAATATATATAATATACCTATATATTATATTGATATAGTCGTCCGGTGTGGCGTTGGGTAAACTACCGTTTCCCTCGATCAGCGAAGTTAAGCAACGTCGGGCGTGGTTAGTACTTGGATGGGTGACCGCGTGAGGAGCGGGGTCACCGGTACAAGTATTTTCTGCGTTCAATCGGACGGCGAACTCCTCCCAACCCAGGGGGACGAGGCAATGGGGAGTCATGAGCGCAATCGTCAGACAAGTTCCGATCCTCCTTGAGAGGACGGCTGACGACGTCCGCGACGGCAGCAGCCAGTCGGACGAAAATTCAGGGTGAAATTCCCTTGTTACATTTACATTTACATTTACATTATATTGATATATTATTTATATATATAGAAGGTTATCGGGTGGTAAGGGATCGGCGAAGGGTTTACGGGGGGGGGGGGGGGGGGGGGGGCTTGACTTCCATTCCAATCCGCAGTCCACCACGTTTCGCGCGAATTCGCGGGGTTGCGCGCGTCGCGCGGGATTTTAATATAGCCTATGTTGTGGGCAATCTCACCCGAGATCGTTAGAAAAAAAACCCATTCAAATCCGTTGAGCCGTTTAGGCGCCTATAAGGCACGACGGTTTACGGGCGTTGTACTCACGTCCAAAAATCGTATTTTTCGAAATTTCGCAGGGTTGCGCGCGTCGCGCGGGATTTTAATATAGCCTATGTTGTGGGCAATCTCACCGGAGATCGTTAGAAAAAAAACCCCATTCAAATCCGTTCAGCCGTTTAGGCGCCTATAAGGCACGACGGTTTCCGGGCGGTGTACTCACATTCCAATCCAGAGAACGCCCGTAAAAACATGTACCATGTTAAAAATTCCTACCGCCCAAAACGGCCCGGACGACGGAAGGACATTTCGGATTTAGAATGTAACGGTTAATGAATCTTGAAACGGATAATGTCAAATTTTGAGGCCGATCGGAGTCGTCGACCTCCGTCGCGAAAGCATAAGTGTATTATTCCAAGAATAATGAACCAAAAATAGAAATGCCTTTTTCCCGCTGAAATCGCTACAAGGTACTGTCTTCCTACCGATCCCTTTAGTCTGAAATTTTTATCTTAGGTACCTCAAATTTTGCTCTCATTATTTTATCTGGAATATTTCAGAGAGACGTGGTTCGATTTTAAGAAGAAAGGTCAATATTTGAGCTACCTATGTACCTACCGACGACAAAATTTTACCATTTAAAAATGCTGCAAATTTTACACAAGGGTTTATTATTCTTTGATATAGGATACTTGTGAAGAAATTTAATTCTGTCAATGAAGAGAATTTAAAATTGTTTTAAATTTTTATTTTTATATTAAAAAAGAAATTGGGATTTTTTTCCAACTTTTTTTGTTTTTTTTTTTACTTGAAAAATGTTTGACCTCTTGGGATCCATCAAAAATCTAATTTGTAGCCTAAAGAAAGCCCTACATATCGCAACAGTGAAATCGGATTGTTATGGTACCCCAAAAAATGGAGTCTACGCCCAAAAATACTTCGAAAACGACACCTGACTCGATCCCATAGCCAAAAGCCTTAAAAAAAACCCTCCCGTAGCCCCATTTTAGCCCCATAGAGCCCCATGGGTTTGGGCGATCGGGCTGAAACCTTGCGGGCACAACTAGATGGTAAACCAAGTACCTACCTATTTTGTCAAAATTTCAGATAGTGCGAGTCCCTTGACCATGTGCCTCCTTTTTAAAAACCAAAGTTTTCGGATCATTTTCAAAGCGTTACCCAGTAGGTACGAATAGGAAAAATAGAAATGCCTTCTTCCCGCAGAAATTTCTAGGTACTACCTACTCTATTTCTGCCGACCCCTTGAGTCTGAATTTTTTATCTTAGGTACCTCAAATTTTGCTCTCATTATTTTATCGGGAATATTTCATTGAGACGTGGTTCGATTTTAAGAAGAGAGGTCAACCTTTTCAGCCTCAGATACTCAGATTCTCCTGTATTAATTTCGAGCGACTTTTTCGAAATCCGGAGAGATCAATCTCTAATCATTAAATGATTAGAGATTCCAAATTTTGGAACAAATAAGTTTAAACAAATAAAAATAACGTAGAAAAATCTGCTTTCCTGAATGGCGAAAAATGGAAGTCATTGCCTGCCCCTAGTGGAGTAGGTAACTGGTGAATGGGAGTAAACGGCAGCAATCAGCATGAATAATTCATTGATCAATTATTGGTCAAATGAAATCACTGCAAAAATAAGTTATATCTATATAACTTATTACCAGTCTACCTAAAACGGTTACGTGAAAAATGAAACCCAGGACACCATCCACTAATACCTACATATGTTTTGAAGTAGATAGGTACGGCGTTCATGGGCCGTAAAGGCTATTTTCGCATAGGTAAATGTCCCATAGAGCGTATAAAATGTATAACATGAACGTAATAATAATTATTACACTCAGTTACTGAGCTAGAACAAAAGTAGAGACTGGTCAGCGGGTCGAAAAGTGATTGGTGGATCGGGCGGCCCGACTCCGGCCACACAAATTGTGTGACACAATGAGGAAAGAGGAGAACTTTTCAACCCCACAAACAGGTGAAAAAAGTATGGATGTTGAGATGTAAACATTAGAGGGCAAAGAGCACAGAGTAACAGAGAGCAAAGAGCTAGCGACCTCCCGGAGATCGGGGGTGAGGGAGGTTGGCCGGTAGCCCCCCCCCCCGGTGGGTAGGAGGGGGTCGCAAGTCACGCTTGCGGGAAGAATTTCAGCCTCCTCACAAAAGTCACGTTGCCGAGTTCTACCACCAGGTTTGCTCATTGACGGGTAGATTTTTGAAAGTCAAAATTTCCAAAATTTTTGAGGTATATCTTCTTGAGCATGAAAATACAGACCCAAAAAATTTTATTTAAAAAAAATCGGAGCACTATAGCGCCAGTAAATCCAGGAAAACGGGCAAAAAACGGGTTTTTTCCGGGAAAACCAGTGGAAAATGTGCGATATTGCCCAATTTTGGTGGTATAGCTTCTCAAGGACCTCGATCTGAATAGAATGAGCGTTGAATCATCAAAATCGGTTCAGTTTTACGGAAATCATTCCAGGAAAACGATTTCCTGGTGTAATTAATAATAATATTAATAATATTAATAATAATAATAATAATAATAAAATAAATAAATTTAAATAACACATGAAAAGAAGCAAAAAAGATAGAAAGAGACTCGGGACTAATCTGGAATTTTGAAAATTGCAACTATAGAAAACGAATAAAGTAACAGTTACTTAGTTACTTATAAAGTAAACTTTTACCTAAGTAACTTATCAATTTCGGGGAGGGTATTAAATTTTGTTGAAGTCCAAATCAATGATGAAAATTATAAAGTCCCTCAGAATTTTTCAGCGTGGATCTCTATCAAAATTGACTAATGCATATAGGAAATTTAATGCTCGTTCACTTTTGGTTTATTATTCTTGGAATATTACACCTATGTTTTTGCGACGGAGGTAGACGACTCCGATCGGCCTCAATATTTGACATTGTCCGTTTCAAGAGGTCTAGATTCCAAAACCGAAATTTCCGTCCGCCGTCCGGGCCGTTTTGGGTAGTAGAAATATTTTTTAAATCTGAAATTTTGACAAAATAGGTACTTGGTTTACCATCTAATTGTGCGCGCAAGGTTTTCAGCCCGATCGCCCAAACCCATGGGGCGCTATGGGGCTAAAATGGGACTACGGGAGGGTTGTTTTGTAGGCTTTTGGCTATGGGATCGAGTTAGGTGTCGTTTCTAAGTATTTTTGGACGTAGAATCCATTTTTTTGGGGTCCCGGAACGATCCGATTTCACTGTGGCGATCTATAGGGCTTTCATGGGGCTACAAATGGGATTTTTGAATGATCCCAGGTCAAATGTTTTATAGTAAATATTTTCCAAGTAAAGAACAAAAATTTGTTCAAAATAGTATAAGAAACCACCTTGATCACCTCAAAAACAATATTATGGTAGCTTTGCTCTCTCCAAATATGCGAAATAAGTATATGTCGAATCCGAGGATTCCGATAAAAAATAAAACTCAAAACGCTCTAGCTCCTAGGCTATTGCACCTAAAGATCTGCGGTTGGTCTCATTCGATTCAGCGTTCAAAATATTGTACGAAACCACCTTCAGCACTTCAAAAAAAAAAAAAAAAATTATGGAGGCTTTGCTCTCTCCAAATATGCAAAATATGGGTTGAATTCGAGGATTTCGACGAAAAATGATAACGCTGCAAATTTTACACAAGGGTTTATTATTCTTTGATATAGGTTACTTGTGCAAAAATTAATTCTGTGTCAATAAAAGATATTCTTGGAAAAAATGTGGGACCTCGAAAAATGGATTATGCATCCAAAATTACTCGGAAAATATTCGGCCTCCTGGGATCCTTCAATAATCCGTCCCGTAGCTCCATCTTAGCCCCACAGCGCCCCACGGTTGCGCCCCACGGATCGGACTGAAACCCTTGCGGGCACAAGGAGATGGTATACCAAGTATTTTGTAAAAAAAATTTTTTTAATTCCTACTGCCCAAAACGGCTCGGACGGCGGACGGACATTTAGGTTTTGAATCCTCTTGAAACGAATAATGTCAAAATTTTACATTATTCAATATTTAATATTGAGCCCGATCGGAGTCGTCGACCTCCGTCGCGATTACATGGGTATATTATTCCAGGAATAATAAACCAAAAGTATAACAGCTAACCCCACTAAACCATTAGTAAAAGTGGTGACTCACCATTTTAAGAGCCACCATGTATAGGGTACCTACGTTACAAAAATTATTCTTGGAAAAATCATTATAATGATTTTTTTGACACTGTAAATAGTGTTTTGAATGCTGAATCGAACGGGACAAACGGCAGATTTGTTACAGAGTAGGTGCAATAGCCTAGGAGCTAGAGCGTTTTGAGTTTTATTTTTGAGCGAAAAAATATCGCTCAAAAAATAATCATTATTTTCTGAGCAGAAAAATAAAACTCAAAAAATAATCATTATTTTCTGGGTGAAAAATAAAACTCAAATTTTGATTTTGAGCGATTCCCAAAAATAAAAATCACTCATTTTCAACCCCTGCAAAGAAGATATCACCCACCTAATATAATATATCTGTAGCCGCCCGTGAAAATAGAAAACCAAAAATTTAGGGAAGCCTAAAAATTTCGATCGCCATCTGCGTCAAATCCTCTGATAGGCTCAAGCTGAAATACCTGGCGTGAGAGGATTCCTCTCAGAGGAATCAAAGAAAGTATGTAAAAATAAAAAACTTGCCGCAGGTACAAAGGGCATCCTGGTGTTTGTTGGTTTGAGTAAGTGGGGTGATTGAGGTGCGGGACGGGGGGGGGGGGGGTGAGTTGAGTCACCAAGTTCTTCCTTCACGGCCCGTTTCAACTCACTCCGCTGATCTCGCATAATTCTGGAAACCGGATTCCGATTGCGTTTTTTGATGAAATGATTAGTTTCGGCGAATAATGTTCATTTCTTGATGTTCTTCAGGGTGGTATAAGCTGAATTTCTTCCTCCACCTCATAATGAGCTAAATTCAAAAATTGGCTAAAATTCAAAATTAAATATTTATTTAAATAGAAGCAATTTCGAAAATGTTGCACGTTGGCCTCTTTTTGATAAGTATAGTAAAGAGATTCCCGTTGCCCGTTTCAAAAAATATTGATTGGTTGCTCAGCTAATTTTGACCTCCTTATGAGCGAAAATTGGGTTTAATTCGGGGCGACTGGGGCGCCATCTCTTATCAGCGAATCTCACCAAACCCCACTCCGGTTCCCCCTTAATAGACCCCAAAGTGAAGCTAATTTAAGAATGTATTGAACAATACGATTATGTGAATTTTGTTCCCCAGATCCAGGGATATTGGCAACTTGCGACAGGAGTGTCTGGAGGGCCGCCGGTGATGCCGGTTCCGAGCGCCATCTCCTGTGTTTTGTTGTAACCACAAGCAGCCCGCCGGTTCTGAGCGCCATCTCCTGTGTTTTGTTGTAACCACAAGCAGCCCGCTTTCCCTCCAGAAGTTAAATTGTGTCTGATATGCACCGAATGGTTTCAGTGGTCCACAAGGGAGCACAGAGTAACTAAAATAGTGACAAGGAGGCGGGGGGGGGGGATCCTGGCGATTGAGTCTTAGCTAAGAGAGAATCGGAAACGTTCTTTAAACGCTAGGTAGGTACCCAAAAATCAGCTACGACATTGCCATTGCTTGAGTTACGTAATGCATAGCCAAATAAAACGAGAGGTGTAATTAGTTCTCCCCCCCCCCCCCCACCATGTTCAGTGATTTATTGACCCACCCATAGTTTCTTAACTATGGTAAATCACTGAAAAGGGGGGAATGTATGACAGTACTTACACATTTAAAATTATTCAGCCTTGAAGTATACGTGTTAGTGGCCGACTCACAGGAATTCCCTTTCCTCATTTACTAAGTCCAATCACTATCGCTGTGGTGACGGACAGTTTGCAACAAGGTCAGATTGGATAGATCAAAGAAAGCATGAATGGCGTTATGGGTGAATATCACAAAAAGGGACATTTTCAGACCTCCTACTTTTGGAAAAATTGACCTTGCAGGAGAGTGCCCAGGATTTTTTAATTTCCTCTTTAGGTTAAATAAATTTGTTTTATGTGGTCTACATAGATCAAAATCAGTTAAAATTTATATTTTTTTAAAACATTGTATCACGTCAATGAGATACTTCCACGCTCTTGAGGTTAATTTTCTTAGAAGATTTAAATAATCTAGGTTTTATGATTTTGCAAACTAGTTGCAGGGAGGGCAAAATGAAGGTGAAAGTACCATGAAATAAATTAATTTGGGTCTCAAACCTACCTATTTGAACCCATTTCAGCATCTAGAACGTTAAAAAAATTGACTCCTCATTGACATGGAAGTATCCTCATATGACGTGGATTGATGAATCGTCCACGCCATTGAGGTCCATTCTTCCACGACATTGAGGATTCCCTCTTTGAAAGTTCACTGTCAACTGTAGAGGCTTTATTGAGTGAAAAGTGAAACATGGGGTGATCAGGCACAATTACCTCTACACAAATAAACAACTTATAAAAAATAATTGTGACAGAAAGCTTAGTTTTCATTCGTCCACGTCATTGAGAACAATAAACATACCTACCTGACTAGGACCACTGCAAAGCCCTTGCTCCGCCATACTGTGGAGTCAGTTGAAAAACCGCGGTTTCTTTTGAGTCTCCAGTGTTGCCACTTCACATTCCATTTTTTCCCATTCCGAAATTCCTCCATGGAGGCCGTGGAGAAATGTTCATGATTGTTCCACGACATTGAGGTTGTACTTCAGGTACCGGAGTTTTGTTGTAATTATTGATAAATTTACAACAGGAAAAATTGAGTTTCATTGTTTCTCAACCAGGTCAACTGCCAGGTATCGGAAAATCGGAATTATTAGGAGGTGTGTGAGTTAACAGAGGATGAACCAGCATCAACACCTCAAAATATGCATTTGGATACAACCTCGTCATTGAGAAACTTCATCTAAAAACGCAGTTAAAATGTTCTTCTGGGGTCTATCACCATCCCTAAACGTTGTTCCTCACACAGGGACAATTAATTCTAAGTATGACAAGTGTCCCCAGGACAAAATCTCATTACTTCCTGAGTGAAGCTACAGTGACTTGAAAATGTCCGTTTTTGTGATATTCACCCATAAGCGTAGTTATAATTAGGTAATTAATACACGAACGTGGACACCCTGCATAATAGATAAATCACAATAATTTGGAGTTGTAGGTATAGGTACCTATATACTTAGTTTTTATAAAAAATCATGAAACCACAAGGTAGTAGTGGTGCAAAAAAATCGAAATCGTAATCGGTTAATCGATTTTTCCCCGAAAAATCGATGCTTTAAAAAAATCGATTTAAATCGGATCCAAAAACCTCGACTCTTGCAAAGGAGGAAAAGTGAATTGTGACTATTAAAATTCATCTAGTTTGTATCAGCGACAAATGAGGATCAAAACAACATAAATTTAATCCAATTCAAATCCAAAATTATTATTTCAAAAGGTAAGGTACATACAAATAGTTATTGCATTCAAAACAACTTCACGAACATCAGATCACTCATGTGTAAGATCCAATTTTAAATTAGTTTGTAAAATATTCAGATTTTTGTTCAAAAAAACAAGTTTATCGACGTTTTCTGGCAGGAGACGGCTCCGTCGGTTTTGGACGGCAACATGCAAAAGCGCCAATGGGGGCAAAAAAAGATGTAAAAGCGCAAAAACATATCAAATCGGCTTAACGCGACTGTTGTAAAAGCGCACTCATATTTTGAAATCGGCTTAACGCCACTATTGTAAAAGCGCCGGACTGGGAGTTCCCAGGACATTATTTCAGACAGACTCACCTTGGTGTAACTTCTTCTTCTTGTCACCTCGTCAGCATGCAGTTTCAAAATTTCACAATTGTACAATTGCACGTCCTAAGGTTGTCATTGTTTTTGAATTTTCCGTTTTTCTTGGGATCTACAAACTGCTTCAAACGCCCGACCCGTTGAAAGTGATCTTTCAAATGACGATGAAAACTCTCACATCCGTTTGTCGTTTTAGGTTCGGGTGAATCCGGAGAAGATGCCCAGAGATGAGGAGGGAAGCGGCTATCTAGTCCAATGTACGTCTGGCAAAGATATTCCAAAAATTCACCTACTTTTGGTGAAGTCACGGGAACGTTCGTGATGATGTCCTGGAATGTATCGTCTACCTCATACGGTGGCAAGTAGGCTAGACCATAGAACAGTTTCAAGAATTTGCGTACATCGTTGTGCTCATTGTGGTCTGGAGCTAGGCCTAAAGATTGAATTTTACGAAATAGTGCTTGTCCGAAATGAAAGAAACAACCACGAACAGTAGCGTAGGTACGGGAAGATGCATGACGAGGCACAACACGCCTTTATTAGTGTACGTGACGCGAAACATAGTTAACAATAGTAACCACGACTGGGTTCACCGAACTACTAAACAGCCTACTTTCATCTCGATTGCCCTAACTTATGATGTCCTAAACGGACTCTCGAGTTTACACTTGGAACTTTGCAATACATGGCGCGCTTTTACAACAACACGATTTAGCCGACGTGAAAGAAAGCTGGCGCTTGTACAACATCATTGAGAGGGAGATTAGAGGGGATTGGCGCTTCTACATTGCAGCCGTTTTGGATTGTGTATCCTGTCGAACTGAAAATCCTCTCAGCGGGGGCTGACGAGGCTGGGACACAGAAGAATTTAGCAGCAAGCTCAGCGAAGCTCTCCCACCCAGCCCCACTCCCACAAGCATAGATGAAAGGTTCAAAGGTCTTCCATACGAAAATGGGCGTTCTAAGAACGCCGTTCTTGTTGTTGTACATGGCCTGGAATGTTGCATGATGACCACTATTGAAAATCTGGCGACTGCAACTAATAAATGATTGGTCTCGTACATAATGCCCACTGCTTAGGTCCTTATTTTCCAAAACTTTTTTTTTTGTTTTTCGATTTTTAATCGATTAATCGATGTTTTTCCCAAAATAATCGAAAAATCGAAAAGTTGAAAAAATCGATTTTTTGCTACAAGGTAGGTACGTAAAAAAATCACAATGAATGAAGCACGTTCATTTTAAAATTGGTAAGTACTTGAAGCTCACAGACACTTTCACAAAATCACTGCAACAAAAAAATTCCAATTTTCGACAATTTTACCTACACCAGAGCTTTGACTAGTTTCGAAGTATCACAGCTGTTCGAGAAAAATTAATTTTTTTTAATACGAAGGAACTTACATTAAATGTAACATTAGAAATTTTCTAATCATTAAAAAAGTAGGGTAGGTACAAGCAGCTAATAAAAGCAGTCAGGCTATGGAATAAATCACAACTCTTTCAAAATGTATCACAGATTTTGGATCACAATTTTGCATTAGTCTTTTTCAGGGTACGAAAAAACATCAAATAATAACTGGGTGGTTATTGCCCGCTGTTCCTCTTGAGTCGGTTTCCCCATCTTCTTGCATGTCTTTTTCGTGTTCCGGTTCTTTGTTGAAAATAGAGATTTCTGGGGAGAGACGTTTGCCGAAGGGTTGACCTTTTTCCCTGGTTTCAAAACCAGGCCGCTGTTTATTGCTCTCATGGTATGAGGGACGGGGGCCAGTGCTTTCTTTATTACGTTCACATGCTCTATACTTTGGACACTATCAATCAGAACAGCAAAGATGCGGTGCAACTCCTCCTTTCCACGTTCTACTTCTCGGCTCGAATCAAAAGGGCGATTTTTCGCTGAAAGGTCTTCAACGAAATCCCTTAAAATATTCTCTTCTGTGTCGGTACGAACAATCAACTCGTTGTCACTCCCTGTTCCTTCAGCTGGTCGAACTAGGTTACTCTGGTTTACGAAACTCACAACTTTATGGATATGTTTGCAAATGTTGGCTTTCAGGGAGTCCACGCAAGTACATTTATATTCATGAGAACAGATACAACATTTCTCGCATCGTTCATCGCACTTGCACGATAATCCTGTTTTCGTCACTGTATAAATTTCAGACTGCGATTCTGACGAGACTGACCAACCATTATCCAAGGGAATAATAATGGAAGTCATGTTCACAGACCTATCGTGTCTGTCACGAATCGCACAGATTCGTGGCGTCAGTTTCCCTCTAGTTTTCGCAATCATTTGGTCATACATTTTATCCCTGGCCATTCTGAGCAAAGCATTGATGCCTTTGTCCAGTCTTTTAACTTTTTTACCTTCGAGGTAGATGTATTTTAATATCTTATGCATACTTTCCAGTAGCATGTTTGTATTAATTCCAAGGTAATGGCGAAAACACAGAGCCCAAGAACGGAAATTGTTGGAATACTGGGAGGAAAAGTATCGATAGAAGTCAGACAGAGTTGGGTCGTTTGAGAGAAAAGCCATGGCTTTGTCCAATAGTTGTAGGAACGTCCTTTCGTCAGGTTCGTCCATTAAAACACGCAAAAGCTTGTAAACGGTACATCTTTTTTTTTTTTTTGCGTCCCCAATTTTGACCAAATTTTTGCGCCAGGCGCGGTCTACATGCCACTGGAAAAAAGCCAATTTTGAGGTTCCGGCATTGTGGCTCGCCATCCATTATAGTAAATTTCAGACATATCCGACATGAGGACTCTCGGTGTTATTGGATCAGGTAATAAATTCTTGATAACGGTGAGAAATACCTCCATTATCTTTGAATCAGCTCGGTTGCTAATTAGGAAGGCACAAGGGAAACCTTGACTTTTTCCGTCCTTCACCAGAAGAGTCGTCAGTTCAAAGTTGTAAGAATTTGTGCCACAGACACACGATGGCCCGAATTTTTTGAGCATCTCGAGTTGGGAATCGTACGTCAAAATGAGAACAAAATCTTCTTCGTGTAGGTCAGTATGCTCAGGTAGCAATGACGACTGCGGTTTGTAAAATCTTACTACGCTTGAGTAGTCTTCGACGAGGCTGATCCATGATTCCAGACTAGTGCGGTCATCAGAATGTAAGCGCCCATCGTTCATCTGAAATCAGAGTCACCATAATGCCGTTTTATTAGGAAGGGTCACACAAAAAAAAAAAAAAAAAAAGAGGTAGGTAGGTACCTATGTATGTTAGGTAGGTCGGTAGTTACCTACTTGTCTGTAGCAATAGCTTGTAACAAAGGGTCTTTCAGTCCAAAAAAACGCTGCAAATTATTTCACTTGTCCAACGCCCAGACGAGAAGATGGAAAAATTTGGAGTTGAAGAATCCAAAATTCCAATTCTGTGACATTTTGGCGAGACAATAAAAATTTAAGTAAAATGTACTTACTCTTAGGGCCGGTTTCACCACCTCGAGTTAAGGCCTCGAGTTAGGCTAATCCACGAGTTAGCGAAAAAAAGGCGTATCACCAACTATTAACTTCCAGTTACCAGGACGGTAACTTCCACTTTTTTAACTTGTGGATTTTCGGAAGTTATCTCCTTAACTTGAAGTTATGTCCCACTCTTCCTCCTTCTGTCTCCATGTGATCTGATCACTTTTGATTTATTATTCTTGGAATAATACACCTATGTTTTCGCGACGGAGGTCAACGACTCCGATCGGCCTGTAAATCCGTTTCAAGAGGTCTTGATACCAAATCTGAAATGTCCGTCAGCCCTACGCCGTCCGCCGTCCATTATGGGCACCCATCCAAGTACTATCCACGCCCGACGTTGCTCAACTCCTGTGATCGGACGAGAACCAGTGAGTTCAACGTGGTATGGCCGTTGTGGGCATTAAGTAGGAAGTTTTTTAAAAATCTGAAATTTTGACAAAATACTTGGTTTACCATCTAGTTGTGCCCGCATGGTTGTCAGCCCGATCACCCAAACCCGTGGGGCGCTATGGGGCTAAAATGGGGCTACGGGAGGGTTTTTTTGAAGGCTTTTGGCTTTGGGATCGAGTCAGGTGTCGTTTTCGAAGTATTTTTGGACTTAGAATCCATTTTTGGGGGTCCCAAAACGATCCGAGTTCACTGTTGCGATCTATTGGGCTTTCGTGGGGCTACGAATGGGATTTTTGATGGATTCCAGGAGGTCAAATATTTTTCAAGAACACAAAAAATTGTTGGAAAAAAAAATTAAAAAAACTTTTTTGAAAAATAAAAATCCAAAAAATTAATTTTCCAATAGGTAAATTAATTCTATATCAATAGAAAAAACGCTGCAAGTTTTACACAAGGGTTTATTATTCTTTGATGTGAAAATTGTGCTACAACTGATTTTGTCAATAAAAAATTATCAATTAAAAAAATTTCGAATATTGGGAACCCCAAAAAATGAATTATGCTTCCGAAACTACTCGGAAGACGACACCTAATTTGACCTCCCACTTCCTTCAAAATCGATTTTGATGGAGATCACCATTTGTAGCCCCACGAATGCCCCATTGATCCCCACGGTGAAATTTGAAATTATCCGTCCAAGCCGTTTTGGGCAGTAGGAGTTTTTTTAAACATCTGACATTTTGACAAATTACTCGGCTTGCTATCTGAGTGTACCAGCAAGCTTTTCAGCCCGAAATGATAGTTCAGAAAGGAGGATTAGGGACGGGTTTGGTACATACTTCTGTGGTTGAAAACAATAATACTTATTGTCAATCAACAAGGAGTGCTCCTCGTTGGACAAGTTCGACGATCGGACCGTCCTTTTCCTGTCCCTGTCACTGTCCATAGTATGTAGTAATGAATAAATATCACAATAAATATGAATCAATTTCACAAGGTCGATGACACCGATGATAAGTAAATGAGAAAATTCCTTTCTTCATTCACATTCAACGTGAAAGTAGAGATGATGTGCGGCCAACAACACACAAAATGAAGGAAAATGTTGCCTAGAACCAGCACAGTCGATGCTAACGTTAAACTCCACTTCTTAGGCCCGTATTTAGAAACGTGACTTAATCGTAAGGCTTCCTTAAAACCCTTCCTTAACCGTGTTTGGTATTTACAAACCTTCCTTGACTCGGGCGCGTCCTTACATTTGAGGCAGCCTCGAAGCAAATCCTGACTTAAGCCTAAGGTAGGTCGCGACCAGCCTTAAGTGCGCCAAGGCTCCCTTAACGCGTGTTTGTGAGAGGTTAGTTCTTTAGAGGATGTGCGGGTTGTTGTTATGGAACAGTACAGTTTTCTCGAATATCTGCTTTATCGAAGAGAAATCACCGAACGAGGACCATGTAGAATCCTCGAGAGACGTTTGATGGTTTTTCACGTAAGATATCGGTAAGTACGTGCTACGTTCAACCAAAATTCTCAACAGCCTCACCGAATGCAGCCGCCTCTTCTCATCGATGTTGGATCAACATTTTTATTAACATTTAAAATAAAAATGATAGTTACTATAAATGAATGTACCTACTAGGTTACGCCGTCTTTTGTCCCTGATTTACTAAAGGAATCTTCCACTCGCAGGTTTTAACCTTTGTTGATCAACGAGATGTCAATAAGAGGATGCTCCAAGCCCCCTGTTGTGAAAATGCTAGCCGTTCTTCGAGTATACGCCACAGGAAAATTTCAGGTAAGAAAATCTTTATTGCCTTTTTCTGGAAGCAACAAGACTGCTACGCCCAGTACTATGTACTCGGGTCCTGGCCTTGTTCAGTAAAATTTTCTATAGAGGCCTAGTTGCAGTTTAGACACAATCGGCCTAACTTCTTTTGGTTTATTATTCTTTGAATACCTAACACACATTCGCGGCAGGGGCTGAAAATTTAGATCGACCTCTAAGAAATAAGTGGGGGTTTGGAAAAAAATCGGGTAAGTGGTCGAGTAGGGTGTCATTTTCGAGGTATGTATTTTCGGATGTAGATTGCATTAGTGGGGGGTGTAAAAATTTACTTGGTAACAATTTCAGCTTTTTTCTACTTTTACTAATGTTTACAACATTCAAGTGGGAGGATCCACCTCATGACAACTGAGGTCGAAAATTTTGTTCAGGTATCCCCAAGTTTCTACGTATGTTAAGAAGATTCTCTTCTTATGTTTCAGATCAGTACCTACTGGAGATATGTACGCGTAGCATGAGTCAACGAACACTTCACGTACTATATTCCATCCATGCAAGTCTGACACCGACGGAACTTCAAAAATCGTTTAAATCAGTATTTGGAAATCCATCATTAAATTTTGATGAACGTAATTTTCAAACCCATTTGAAAAAAATTGGAGATGTTGACCTTGACAATAAAATAAGAATTACAACGATATCTGCAACAGTACTTTTTTTATTGACCTTTCATACAGATCCTTCGAAAATGACGATTTGAGGTTAGTGCGATCGGGGATACAGCGTAAACAAGTCCGGATCGGGCTGAACCCTTGCCGACTAGATGGGGAACGGAGTACTTTAAGAACAAATCAGATTAAGAAAAAAACCCGGCTGCCCAAAATACGGAAAGTCGGACGAAGGGCATTTCATTCACCTTTCGGATATCCGTCACTTGGTTGAACTGCTCTCATCCTCAATCTCTTCTTCGATTGCGACGCTTTCACACATTTTAGTTTGTATCACATGGAATTATTTGGTCACTCTAACAAAATCTTAAAAGTTTGCCGGCTCCGAATCACTTGACTTGTTGTTGTTGACAAGTTGTCAATGACAACGAAACGACAAAACAATATTGACAACCTAAAATTCCCGCAAAATTTCCCCAAAACACGGGGATATTTTGCGGGAACGGCGTATTCAGCTGTCGGAAAAAGCCGAAAAGAGCCGAGAGCGGCCGATCTTACGCCTAGGGAGCACACTGGGGCGGTCCTTCCTTAACCTTAACTTAAGTCGCTTCCTTCCGTAAGTCTGAGATAAGGAAGCTTCGTAAATATGAAAATTTTTTAAGGGCGCCTTACCAGTTGAGGCGGCCTTACGTAAGGGAGCCTTAGATTTAAGTTAAGTCGACGTTTCTAAATACGGGCCTTAATCTTCAAATTAGTTAAGGGGGCGCGGGAGCAAAGCTGTAACAAAACCTGAGCCAAGAGATGGCGCTGACGGTTGCGGGGATTTACAAGTCGACCGACTGGTGGCGGAAATAATAACTAAATGAACCACCAGATGGTTTCCTCGGCGGAGTGTCGTGTTATTTCCCCGAAATGATCAGCTCTGTGGTACATTCCCCACCGCGTAATAAACATATCGGGTGTACTATGTACCTACATAAGGTCTATGTGTTAAGCCAAAGTGGACTTTACTGTTTACATTTCGCCGCAAATAGGCTCACAGCTAGAACGGGAGATACCTACCTCACACTTTCTGACAACCCTACTAATTCAATACCCTATTAAATAATTCAATAGTTGAATTGTTGAATTAATCAAATAATTATTATTAAATTATTTAGGAGGGGTAGGCAGTATGTTGGAGAAATTTTTTTTTAAATGAAACTTTTATTACAACGTCTCGAACTTTTTCGTCTGTCTGTTGCATGACGCGTGACGCCGAACGTCAGTGAGCTATTTATTGAGACTCTAACAGATTGAAAAATGTCGGCATCATTTCCTGAAACTTTCGCGCTAGGCTCGCCTCAGTGGTAGTAGGCAGGCCCGGATTAACGGGGGGGCTAAGGGGGCTATAGCCCCGGGGCGCACACCCCAAGGGGGCCACTTCGCCACCGTTGATTTTTTTTTTTTTTTTTTTTTTTTTTTTTTGGTTGAAAATTAACAAATTGCTTTCCTTATTCCTATGCTGATCTCCAAAAAATTGTTTTCCCGAAAAAGAGGTAGGTTCTTTCTTCTACTTTGTTCTTCAGATCTCCCCTAGGGGGAGTGTACAGCGAGCCCTCCTGTCCCCTCCAGCGTTAGCTGCACCATTCTGGTGTGACTGGATTGGACCAATGTGGAGGCGCCGGGTTTTAAAGGAGGTCTTATCATGGTACATTGGCTCGAAATTCTGTGGGACAGGAGTCATCGCAGCGGACCTACCTACTATTCCACCTCTTCTTGTAACTTGTGGTGTTCGGGTCGTTGGTGGCTGCGGAATGCAGCAGACCGTACCTACTCTTCTACCTCTTCTCGTAACTTGCAGTTTTCGGATCATGGGTGGTTGCTCTCTCTACGTTTACTTGTCTGGTGGAGGGCGAGTACTTCTACAAAATTTCCTCCCCTCCCTAAAACTAACACGACCAGCCTAGACAAAAATACAATCTGAACACACATACAATGACACACACTGAAATTGAACACGCATACAATGACGTCCGCCATCTGCCGTCTGGGCCGTTTTGGGCAGAAGGAATTTTTTTAAATCTGAAATTTTGACAAAATACTCGGTTTACTATCTAGTTGTGCCCGCAAGGTTTTCAGCCCGATCGCCCAAACCCGTGGGGCACTATGGGGCTAAAATGGGCTACCGGAGGTTTTTTTTTTTTTAAGGCTTTAGGCTAAGAGGTCGAGTTAGGTGTCGTTATTGAAGTATTATTGAACGTTCAATCCTTTTTTGGGGGTCCCAGAACGATCCAATTTCACTGTTGCGATCTCTAGGGCTTTCATGGGGCTACAAACGGGATTCTTGAAGGTTCCCAGGAGGTCAAATATTTTTCAAGTAAAACAAAATATTTTCGAAAAAAGGTTGTTACAAACAAAAAAAAATTTTTTCTTAACTTTTTCTCATTGACACAGAAATAAATTTCTGCACATGTAACCTATATCAATGAATAACAACCCCTAGTGTTAAATTTGCAGCATTTTTATTTATCGTAAAAAGAAATTTTTTCTTAAGAATTGTAAAAATAATAATTGTAAAAATAGATTGCCCTGCATTCGGAGCGTTTTATGACTGTTTTGACCCAGTTTTTGGTTGTGAAGCGACAGACGCTATTTTCTAGTGGTTTTTACGTGATACTCCTGGCCAGAGGATCCACTTTCGTACATTATATATGTAAATGTACATATATAAAGGGGGCCCCTTTTAAGTCCCAGCCCCGGGGCCCACGAGAGGTTAATCCGGCGCTGGTAGTAGGTATTAACTTCGGGCGTGGCTGCCGAACGTCAGTGAGCTAGGTATTTATTGAGACTCTAATGGTGGATTTCACCACCTCGGCTTAAGGTTCGGCTTACTGGTAAGCCGAAGAATAAGAAAAAGATGCGTTTCACCACTCCCGCTTAGTCTTAAACCTCGGTTTACGGTCTGAGGTTAAGCCTCAGATTTTAGTCCCTACTCATCCACGTCTTAAGCGTTAAATCTGAGATTTACGCGTGTGTTGTAGTTGTTGTTACAATTATCACCAACAACAGCAGTGCCCATTTCGTTGATATCAGATATGATAGTTGGATTTATTCATTATCATTTATCCTCGAACGGTGTGATTTTCGCTTTTTCGACCAGAGTGTTATTATTTCGTTTGTACTGCGTGTTTGGGAATGGCATACCGAAGAATTACATTCTAGGATGACGACGAGGAAATTGAGATGATTATTCAGTTGCAAAGGCGGCCGGGAGTCTTCAAACAGATCGAATTATGTTTCTCTTTTCGTCAACTGTTGGAAAAATTTGGGTAGAATCCTCAATAAGATAATATACCCTAGTCCAATTTTTTTAATGACTAGTCCATTTATCGATTTATCCATTTATCGACTGAAATATGCAGAAACTTTGGAGATTCATTTGTAATTTAAGTGCTTTCGCCTTCCTATCTTTTGAATAATAAATTAAATTACCTGAAAAAAGTTAATTTTTCTCAATTTATCAACCTTTTCCTTTGAATGCGAACTTATTCACAAAAATTCGCATTCAATAATTTTTGAAAATAAGAATAATCCGTGTTCTTCTCCCACTTCTTTTTGAGATTTCATAATTAAGACAACGCATTACTTGGATTTTTCGAAAATAATATCGATTATCCCTGCAGCGAATTATATATTTCTGTACGATAATAGTTTAATCATTTTAATTATTCTGGATTTTCATTGAAAACTTGGATTAATTTCATTTAAATTTAAAATTAAGTAATGAATTATCTTCATTATTTAAAAATAATAATGCAGTTATTCATTACGCAACACCGGCCATCTCATAATATACCTAGTAAACTACAACACACGCTAGGTATACCTGAGATACATCTCAGAATAAACATCCCCGCTAATATAACCTTGCAAACACCAACGCCGGCTATCTCAGCTGAATTTTCATTATTATTTATTTTTCGATATTTGGTTTATTATTCTTGGAATAATACACCTATGTTTTCGCGACGCGGGTCGACGACTCCGATCGGCCTCAAAATTTGATATTATCCGTTTCAAGAGGTCTAGATTCTAAATCCGAAATGTCCGTCCGCCGTACGCCGTCCGGGCAGTAGGATTTTTTTTAAAAATCTGAAATTTTGACAACATAATATGTTACATATTATGTACTCGCTTTACCATCTCCCGCAAGGTTTTCAGTCCGATCGCCCAAACCCGTGGGGCGCTATGGGGCTAAAATGGGGCTACGGGAAGGTTTTTTTTAAAGGCTTTTAGCTATGGGATCGAGTTAGGTGTCGTTTTTTTTTCATTGACAGAATTAAATTTCTGTACAAGTAACCTATATCAAAGAATAATAAACCCTTGTGTAAAATTTGCAGCGTTTTTTACGTTGAAATCAATCATTCGGGACCTCCTTGTCCTAAGCTTCTGACTTGCGATAAAAGTCGGTCCAGGGATTCAGAAATCAGTTTTTAGGCTCTCCTTAAAACCTGAGAAACATGAGATAGCAGATGTTGCCACTAACGTGACGATTTATCACGGCCTTATCACTTTATTGTCACTGATTACCGAGTTTTCCGCGGGAACACGAGTCTGGGGCAACCTGTTCCAAAGCTAACCGAGGCTTAGGTAAGCGCCACCTTCAGTCTAATGGTGAAACGGAATCTTCCCTAAGTCGGACTTAACGTTCAATCCGAGATTTAGCTAAAACGAACTTTAAGCTACACTTGGTGAAATCCGGCATAACAGATTGAAAAATGTCGGCATCATTTCCTGAAACTTTCGCGCTAGGCTCGCCTCAGTGGTAGTAGGTACCAACTTCGGGCGTGGCTGCCGAACGTCAGTGAGCTATTTATTGAGACTCTAACAGATTGAAAAATGTAGGCGTCATTTTCTGAAACTACTCTCGCTAGGCTCGCCTCAGTCTACTACCACTGAGGCAGTTGGTACCTACTACCATACCAACTTCGGGCGTGGCTGCCGAACGTCAGTGAGCTATTTATTGGGACTCAAACATAATAATATTATGTTAATATTAAAATTCTTAATGTTATATAATAGGTATATAATATAATATAATATAATATAATATTATTATATAACATTAAGATTGATGAAGCGATTTTTATACCTACCCTTAATGGAATAATAATCCGACAATTTTTAGTAAAATGTCCATATTGTGAAGAAAAGTTTCACTTTTACCGAGGTTTCATAAAAACACACAACCAGCTTTTTTATTATTACCTACCTATTATTTTTTATTTATTTTTTTTTTTTTCAACAAATTTTTTCAAAAATTTTCTATTTTTTGCTAGAAAAATATTTAAGCTCCAGGGATCCTTCAAAAATCCCATTTTTAGCCCCATGAAAGCCCTATAGATCGCCACAGTGAAATTGGACCAATCCGGGGCCCCCGAAAATGGATTCTACGTCCACAAATACTTCGAAAACGACACCTAACTCGATCCCATAGCTAAAAGCCTTCAAAAAACCCTTCCCATAGCCCCGTTTTAGCCCCATAGCGCCCCACAGGTTTGGGCGATCAAGCTGAAAACCTTGTGGGCACAACTAGATGGTAAACCAAGTATTTTGTCAAAATTTCAGATTTAAAAAAATTCCTACCACCCAAAACATCGGATTTAGAATGTAACGGATAATGACTCTTGAAACGGATAATGTCAAATTTTGAGGCCGATCGGAGTCGTCGACCTCCGTCGCGAAAGCATAAGTGTATTATTCCAAGATTAATGAACCAAAAATAGAAATGGCTTTTTCCCGCTGAAATCGCTACAAGGTACTGTCTTCCTACCGATCCCATTAGTCTGAAAATTTTATCTTAGGTACCTACCTCAAATTTTGCTCTCATTATTTTATCTGGAATATTTCAAAGAGACGTGGTTCGATTTTAAGAAGAAAGGTCAATATTTGAGCTACCTATGTACCGACGACAAAATTTTACCATTTAAAAACGCTGGAAATTTTACACAAGGGTTTATTATTCTTTGATATAGGATACTTGTGCAGAAATGTAATTCTGTCAATGAAGAGAATTTAAAATTGTTTAAAATTTTTATTTTTATATTAAAAAAAAAATTGGGATTTTTTTCGAACTTTTTTTGTTTTTTTACTTGAAAAATGTTTGACCTCTTGGGATCCATCAAAAATCTAATTTGTAGCCCCATGAAAGCCCTACATATCGCAACAGTGAAATCGGATTGTTATGGTACCCCAAAAAATGGAGTCTACGCCCAAAAATACTTCGAAAACGACACCTGACTCGATCCCATAGCCAAAAGCCTTTAAAAAAAACCCTCCCGTAGCCCCATTTTAGCCCCATAGAGCCCCATGGGTTTGGGCGATCGGGCTGAAACCTTGCGGGCACAACTAGATGGTAAACCAAGTACCTACCTATTTTGTCAAAATTTCAGATAGTGCGAGTCCCTTGACCATGTGCCTCCTTTTTAAAAACCAAAGTTTTCGGATCATTTTCAAAGCTTTACCCAGTAGGTACGAATAGGAAAAATAGAAATGCCTTCTTCCCGCAGAAATTGCTAGGTACCTACTACCTACTCTCTTTCTACCGATCCCTTGAGTCTGAATTTTTTATCTTAGGTACCTACCTCAAAATTTGCTCTCATTATTTTATCGGGAATATTTCATTGAGACGTGGTTCGATTTTAAGAAGAGAGGTCAACCTTTTCAGCCTCAGATACTCAGATTCTCCTGTATTAATTTCGAGCGACTTTTTCGAAATCCGGAGAGATCAATCTCTAATCAATTTCTAATCATAGTTTAACAAAATAAAAATAACGTAGAAAAATCTGCTTTCCTGAATGGCGAAAAATGGAAGTCGTTGCCTGCCCCTAGTGGAGTAGGTACCTAACTGGTGAATGGGCGTAAACGGCAGTCATCAGCATGAATAATTCATTGATCAATTATTGGTCAAATGAAATCACTACAAAAATAAGTTATATCTATATAACTTATTACCAGTCTACCTACAACGGTTACGTGAAAAATGAAACCCAGGACACCATCCACTAATACCTACCTACGTTTTGAAGTAGATAGGTACGGCGTTCATGGGCCGTAAAGGCTATTTTCGCATAGGTAAATGTCCCATAGAGCGTATAAAATGTATAACATGAACGTAATAATAATTATTACACTCAATTACTGAGCTAGAACAAAAGTAGAGACTGGTCAGCGGGTCGAAAAGTGATTGGTGGATCGGGCGGCCCGACTCCGGCCACACAAGGAGGAAAGAGGAGAACTTTTCAATCCCACAAACGGGTGAAAAAAGTATGTACTATGTAGAGATGTAAGCATTAGAGGGCAAAGAGCACAGAGTAACAGAGAGTAGGGATGCTCAAAAAGAATCGATTCTTGAAAAAATCGATTCTTTTTGAAAAATAATCGATTCTTTTAGATTCTTTATTTTTTTGAAGAATCGGCCCGATTCGATTCTAAATTTCCAGAATCGAAAACCGATTCTTTTCTGCTCTTAACAAGTATTTTTATATTCAGTTGCTCTGTAAAACAGATCCATGTATAAAAGAATCAATATTATTTTCTAAATTGAGTCACTGCAACGACCATAGGTAACAGCTGAAGAGATGGAAACAGTTGCACAACAACCACTGACACAGCTGAAGCTTTACTACCTACCTTTTCCTACGTAATAGTGCTGGTTTGCAGTTGGATTTATAAGTAATTGGAATTCAGGTTTCGTAACGTAATAATGCTTCTTCTTCTGATAAATTTGAAATATATTAAATAATTTGGAAAAAGAATCGATTCTCAGATGTGTCGATTCTTTTTGAAAAAATAATCGCGATTATTTTCGATACTTTTCTAAATAATCGATTCGATTTAAATCGATTCATTTTTGAGAATCGGACATCCCTAACAGAGAGCAAAGAGCCTAGCAACCCCGTGAGGGGAGGGGGCGAGGGGGGTTGGCCGGTAGCTCCCCCCCACGGGTGGGTAGGAGGGGGTCGCAAGTCACGCTTACGGGAAGAATTTCAGCCTCCTCACAAAAGTCACGTTGCCGAGTTCTACCACCAGGTTTGCTCATTGACGGGTGGATTTTTGAAAGTCAAAATTTCCAAAATTTTTGAGGTATAGCTTCTTGAGCATGAAAATACAGACCCAAAAAATTTTATTTAAAAAAAATCGGAGCACTATAGCGCCAGTAAATCCAGGAAAACGGGCAAAAAACGGGTTTTTCCGGGAAAACCAGTGGAAAATGTGCGATATTGCCCAATTTTGGTGGTATAGCTTCTCAAGGACCTCGATCTGAATGGAATGAGCCTTGAATCATCAAAATCGGTTCAGTTTTACGGAAACCATTCCAGGAAAACGATTTCAGGGTACTCCCGCGCCCCCTTAACATGAGGTGGTGAAACGATGACACTCGCTAACTGGTAGTTACCCTAACTTGAGGTCTAACCTCCAAATAGCTAACTTGAACTTTAACACGAGGATGGTGAAACCGGCCCTTAGTTGATCAAAAATCTGAAATTTTGACAAAATACTTGGTTTACCATCTAGTTGTGCCCGCAAGGTTTTCAGTCCGATTGCCCAAACCCGTGGGGCGCTATGGGGCTATAGGAGGTTTTTTAAGTCTTTTAAGTCCATGCCTACTTTGCCAAAGTCGAGGGAGGGCGTTGCACAGAAAATTCGTTCGTACAACATCTTCGTACAACAACTTCGGAAGGCGAAGAATTTCTGCTCCAAGCCGATGACCAAATGATTATTTTCTCTTGCGAAACGAACATGAACTGCTTGGTATCCTCCTAATTTGTACTAATGGATGGTACCTTCGATTACGCCGCCAAATTTTACTCCCAGCTGTTCACAATACACGGGTAAATATAATAATAGTAAATAAAAGGTTTTTTTTTATGTAAAAATCCTTTTTAATTTTTTTCATTGACAGAATTACATTTCTGCACATGTAACGTATATCAAAGAATAATAAAACTCCATGGAGACACTACCAGTGGTGGGGTACATTTTCAGCTTACAGTTATCCGCAAAGCGCTTTGATATGAAAGTCTCCGAGCTCCCCGTGTCTATCAAAGCAAAGGTAGGAGTGTTATTTACCTGTACCGGCACCGTAGCTTTATCAAGGACGGCTGAGGCTGCGATGAGTGCTGTTGATTTGACGTTTTCAGTTGATTTGCAGACCACTCGCCAGTGACCCGTCTTCTGGCACTTTCCACAGGTATCATTTAGAGCGGGACACTGCCGACGAAATGCATGCCGCTACCGACCACAAAAATAACATTTCTGATATCCAGAATTGCTGGGCCTGGCCGCTGCCAAATTCGCTAAATCTTCAGATGAATTTTCATGAGGCAAACATGATGAGGCATTTAGAGTTAGTTCGGAAGAGTATGAAGCTGACTGGTTCTTGGCAGATTCCAAAGAACGAGCTTTTTCAACAGCTTCATCGAGAGTTAGCTTGTTGAACTCCAATAGTCTCAGCCTAATTTGATGAGAATTGAGACCACGGATAAACGAGTCACGAACGTACGTCTTCCGATGAGTGTCAGCATTGACGTCCGCAAACTGACAGTTTTTGCTTAATTGTTCAAGAGCTTGATGGTATTGGTCAATTGTTTCATCGGGAGACTGTCTACGTGTAGCCAGTTTGTGTCTAGCAAATATTTCGTTTATTGGCTTCACGTACGTTGCTTTTAGTACTTCAATAGCCGTCTCATACGTTTCCTTGTCGGCAATCAAGAGGTACACAGAATGTGAAATGAAGTTAGTGAGCAATCGTAGCTTACTTTGTTCGTCCACCTTCCCGAGTGATGCAATAAAGTTCTCAAACGTCTTTAGCCAGTAACTCCATTCTTGAGT
Organism: Pilophorus perplexus; assembly: GCA_955831195.1. NCBI lineage: Eukaryota > Metazoa > Arthropoda > Insecta > Hemiptera > Miridae > Pilophorus > Pilophorus perplexus. Next base: position 155,774 of record OY037014.1, on the reverse strand, counting down.
AGCTGTAGGCGCGTGTGGATCACCGTCGAACTTCTCTGGTCTCAAAAATTTATCCATTGTGACTAATAAATTGTTGTAAAACCTTTGCTAATTAGGCTTTATTAGTCACAATAAGCGTGAAATGTAACATTAAGAAATTTGGAGTGAAGACACATGCCAGTGTCTAACAACTGGAACAGTTATAATAAACTGGATGATCATAACAGCCGACAAGCATTCTCCATCGTTAGGCTTACTGTTCAAGGCTTGAATGATAACTGCAGATGGCGACTCATTGTTACCGTATTGGGCCAAAAATAGGTTTTTGAAGTCATCCCAAGTCATGTTTTCATGAGATACCGACGGTAGCCAGCTTGACGCACTTCCCTTCAGGGCCTGACTCAAGGTCATGATCAAATTTCCTCCACTGATCGGATTTTCAGCGAGACACAAACTCACTGTTGAGCACCATGCTTTTGGATCGCATTCCGGTTTATCTGGGTTAAACTCTGGGAGAAATACTTTTGGACGTTTGTTCCTCATTGCTAAGAGCGCAGCAAGAAGCTTACTTTGGGTTTCCAACAAGGCCATCAGCGTAGACGTCGAGTCTGTGGGTCGCCCCGCTTCTGATGTCGCAGTATCCTGCCCCTCGTCCATCGTCGTGGTTATAATAATCACACAAACCAATTTAACTACCGTTTTTAATCCAAAAAATACAACAACAATCTCCAAAAGTCACTTCCCCACGAGAGTCCCGTTTTTCCGCCTTTTTGCAGTGTAACCTCCCCTTTCTTCCTCTTCATTTTCTTTTCATTTGTCTCCGTTCCGCCGGTGATAACAGTTACAAGTACTAGGTCCACCGGTGGTATCTGCTATATATTTATGAATATATTTATATTAATTTCTCAAAATAATGTCCCACAAGTATTAGCTTACTGTCGAAAATCTCAAAAAAAATGACCGTTTTATTACCTGACTTGTATTTATTAAGCATTTACATGTACCCGAGACTAGGTCGATTGATTGACCTTACCATATGACTGGTGCGAGGGTTGGTCGTGTAGCTGGGTCGGTCCGCCGAGGGGGGGGGGGGGGGGGGGGGGGTAGATCCCTTGAGACCAGATGGGTCGACCGAAGTCAACAGTGATTCTCTGCCGAGGGGTGGGTGGTTGGCCAGGTAGCTTCTGCCACAGCGAAGTCCCTTTGCTTTAGGGCTGATGTGTCGTTGTGGAGGGTCTGGCTGGCTGGTTGGCTGGCGAGTGGACTGATTGGTCAGCTGGCTAGCTGTTTTGACTGGTTGGCTGGCCGGCGGGCTGGCTGGCTGGCTGGGGTTGTGGTGCGGCTGTCCAAAGAACCAGCTGGGGGTCCCTGGGGGGAAGGGTTGGAGAGTCAGCCACAGGGGATTCTTGATCGTCCAAGGCTGGAGAGTCGGCGTCTTGACCTGTTGATCCCAGACTTGGTTGGTTGGAACTACTTGACGTTCACCCCACACCTGTAGTCCCCCACCTAGCACCCCGAAATCGACAGTGGCGCAGTCATGCGGTGTGTAGGTACTCTTCGTTCCCTGTTATCGGTATTCGTTATCATTTATCAATCGTTGCCAAATTGTCAAGTTCAAGGTGTTTAGTTGACAGATTAGTAGGTATGTAGAGAATTTTTGGACGAAATGCCTACCATAGGTTGCAAAATCTGTGCAAAGTCGTTCGCCCATTCCGCTTCTGTCTTGAAGGTCTTGCGTTCTACTCTTAACTCGAAGTCATGTTTCTGTTGGAGATGTGTTTCAAACACGTCGATGCTTAAAAAAAAACGCTCCAAATTTTACACAAGGGTTTATTATTCTTTGATATAGGTACGTTACTTGTGCAGAAATTTAATTTTGTCAATGAAAACAATTTTTTTTGTGGATTTTTGTTTAAAAAAAAATTATTTTGGATTTTTTTTTCAAAAAATTGTTTTCAACATTTTTTGTTATTTTTTACTTGAAAAATATTTGACCTCCTGGGATCCTTCAAAAATCCTGTTTTTAGCCCCATGAAAGCTCTATAGATCGCAACAGTGAAATCGGATCGCTGCGGGACCCCAAAAAATGAATTCTACGTAAATACTTCGAAAACGACACCTGACTCGATACCATAGCCAAAAGCCTTCAAAACCCCCCTTCTGTAGCCCCATTTTAGCCCCATAGCGCCCCACGGGTTTGGGCGATCGGGCTGAAAACCTTGCGGGCACAACTAGATGGTAAACTGAGTATTTGGTCAGAATTTCAGATTTTTAAAAAAATTCCTACTGCCCAAAACGGCCCGGACGGCGGACGGCGTACGGCGGACGGACATTTCGGATTTTGAATGTAGACCTCTTGAAACGGATAATGTCAAATTTTGAGGCCGATCGGAGTCGTCGACCCCCGTCGCGAAAACAGGTTGGTTTATTATTCCAAGAATAATAAACCAAAAGTCGCAGCTCAGGTTGCTAGCAAAGTTCCCTTTGAAAACTTAACCATTGAACCTGGATCAAAGAATAATAAACGCTTGTGTAAAATTTGCAGCGTGATTTTTGATCGCTAGTCTACCTACCGACTTTTTGCGTAATCTACTGAATTTATGTGAACGATCTACGGAAAAGTGGTTTCTTGAGTTGGCATCTCTGAGTTTGCGGGTTTGATTGGTTGACGGGGTGGGGGACTACAGGTGTGGGGTGAACGTCAGGTGTTGGAACTCTGCTGGGGGAGGGAGGACGGCATCCTATATAGGCAGCCCCCTCCCAGTGGATCCCCCTTCCTGGTGACCGGCCCTCTCCCTGGCAGGCCTCCCCTCCCTGCCGGCAGCCCCTGCCTCACTAAGGGGGCAGTGGAAGAGCGCAGGGGGAGGGGGGAGTGAACCCAAAGAGGCTCATTCCCCCTCTTCCATCCTGGGCACAGTACATAGGCTATGATGATAAACACAGTGTGTATGGCTATGTGGCATAGTTTGTGATGTTTACAAAGATAACAGTCAAGCATCTATGCAAGATAGCTATGTTGGTCTTCGAAGATAACCATTGTTTGTCCAGCTATGTGAGATAGCTGTGTTGATTACATAGATAACCACAGTATATGTGAGGTTGGGCGCGCCTATAAGGGGTTGGAGGAGGGCACTTTACACAAAACCACTCTTGATAACGAAAGCGCTCTGCCAACACAAACTCTGCTTTTAATTAACAACCCATCTACCACCCTCATCAAACCCCGCCGGCCAACAAGCCAGAGATGGATGATACCCTTCCAAGTACAAAACCTTTTAGAGGCAGAATGCTGCCTGGTTTGCGGAACCATACCATACCATACCATATTTTGTTTCTTATACTGTGTAATACCATATACCATACTATCGTACATGTTGGGTTAATTCGTAATCCATGAGGGATTTACGACAGCTGGTACAGAGCCGCAGTAAGCAATGTGGGGTTGAGTGACCACCAAGGAGTTGAATTTCCGTTTTCCAATAACAAAGGAACAAAGCGGTTCCTCGGGGGTGCGGCCCGGGAAATGGGTACGGGAATCATAAGGGATTTCACGTGGGACCGTGAAAAGTCAGTATGGCTGTATCGGGAATATTTCCATTTTCTACCTACCTCTATTCCGTCCGAACTGCTATGATCTAACAAGCTATGATTTAGGACCAGGCCAGGTCAGTCAGGAGACAATCACGTGTACACACATAGTACCAATGTTTGCCTGAAGAGGGCAGCATCTCCTGGGTGAAGCTCACGCGTCGCCTGTATGAATCTAGTGTTGTCTGATAAGGTCTGCTTGGGGATAATCTTAATGAAGTTCGGGTCGAGCTCTTGCTCGATCCAGTGAATAAAACTATTTTTCAACCATCCTGACTTGATTATTTATTGCCCTTTTGTCGAGGATCTTAATTACTCAAATACATGTACTTGGACTTCGCTGATTTCAGGTATTGCTCGCCGAGCTGAAAGGATCACAATGCTACTATGCCGTCAAGTGTCTAAAAAAAGACGTCGTCCTTGAAGACGATGACGTCGAGTGTACTATGATTGAGAGGAAAGTCTTGGCACTGGGAACGGGTCACCCTTACTTCTGCCACCTCTTCTGCACATTCCAAACTGAAGTAAGCGGCCTACTGGAGGCTTAAGCTACAGTCAAGCCCACAGAGGTTTCAAAGACGAACGCTATTGTGATTCCTTTAATATATATGATATGGACCTTTTTGCATATTTTTATTTGATATGTATTGTTTTTCAGTCTCATCTGTTCTTTGTGATGGAATACCTGAACGGGGGCGATCTCATGTTCCACATTCAACAGTCGGGACGATTCGACGAGGGTCGAGCGAGGTTTTACGCTGCGGAAATCGTCTCTGCCCTTGCGTTTTTACACAAACTTGGCATCGTCTACAGGTATATTTTATTAACATGGTACATGTTTTTACGGGCGTTATCTGGATTGGAATGTGAGAGTGAAGTCCCCCCCCCCCCCCGTAAACCCTTCGCCTATCTGTTATCATGGTAGGTACATGATTTTTCCTCTTCTCCTCCTAAACGGTAAGCGATAAAAATACGGCGATTTTTCTATTGGTTTGGTGGACCGTTTAAGTCTGCTTAGGGGGGTCGAGCCCCCCTTGAGATGTTGAGCTTTCTGTCTGTGTGTCTCTGTGTCTGTCGTGCCTTAGGTATAGGCGCCTAAACGGCTGAACGTATTTGAATGGTTTTTTTTTTCTAACGGTCTCGGTTGCGATTGCGCAACCCCGCGAATTTGCGCGAAACGTGTTGGAATGCGAGAGTGAAGTCCCCCCGTAAACCCTTCGCCCATCTACCCCCTTGCCACCCGATCACCTTCTATAACATATATTATATGTTACGGTGAAAGCTCGAAATCGGTCAAACCTGAGAATCGCCGGTGATTGTTGATATTCACCGAGGTGGATAACGTGACCCCTGGCGAAAGTCCGAATTCCGGGCTTTCGCCAGTCATTGTCGACAGTCTCCGGCAGCGAGCGGTGTAAGTTCGATTTTAGACCTATCATATTATAATTTTTTTAAATTTTTTATTTTATTGGACGGGAATTGAACCACCACCAGACCTTGGAACAAACGGATCCTTCGCCAAATAGTAAATAGGTACATAGTACCTACGTATCACATCATTCATCATTTTAAATTTCCTTTTTTTTTTTTCAAAATAATTTGTGATCAAAAATTTTTGAATTTGACAACTCTTTCATGACGAAGAATCGCTTAATAAAGCCTACAACGTCCGCCTTGTTGGGGTACGGATGCAAGCCGGGGAAAGATAAACAGAGTCCGGAGTCCGCGAACAGAGGGTCCGGCTTACCGGGGGTCGAGTACACACAAATCCCTATTCCTATGCTAGGCCAGTCATATTAGACATTCCAACCTACATTAATTGTGGTAAACTTAATTTTTTTATATGTTGTTACGGCTCACCTAGATAGTATAAATCCAGATTTGCAACCCTCAAAAAGTTCGGCGTCAGGAGATACTGCCTTTTGCCCAAAAAGCATCGAAGATAACTTCTGACGAAGATCTGTACCCTAATCACTTTTAAACTGCATAAAATTACCTACAATTTGAGTGGTATTGGAACTCTGTAGCTTTAGTAGTTCCCTAGATACAGCCCTTGAAAGACGAGCTATTTTTTCCAAAAAGTGAAAATTTTAACTTTTGGTCTATTTCGGAGCGATTTATTGGCCAAAGTACTAATCCTACAAAAACACATCGAAAAGAAAGTTTTAGTAAATATCATACAATAATATAAAATTGTGTTGGTCGACGGTAGACGGCCGTGTGGTTTGTTGGTACGGGATAACGCGTTCCCGAATGAGTTTTTTCACTTTCCGCTCGCTGGCCGTTTAGGGGGTCGAAAAAATTACGAAAAAATACGAGCCGTATAGATCAGACCTGGAGGTAGACGTCGGTCAAATCGAAAATCCGAAATTCGCCCGGGAAATTCGTCGAAAATTCATCGAAAAATCGTCTTTCTCCCGTTAGTCCTACGTTTTCCACTTTCAACTCGCGCCAAAGCCCGTTTAAGGGGTCGAAAAAATTACGAAAAAATACGAGCCGTATAGATCAGACCTGGAGGAAGACGTCGGTAAAATCGTAATTCGGAAATTCGCCCGGGAAATTCGCCGCAAATTCGTCGAAAAATCGTCTTTCTCGCGTTTGTCCCACGTTTTTTCGGGTTCAAAAATACCCAGTAAGGAGCCATTTTTTGGGTATGGTATCCGCGAGCCAAATGCGCGCCAAAATATGGCCAATCCGATTCCGAAGTCGGATTTCAAAAAAACCGAGGGGGAGGGGGTGATTTCACGGTGAGAAGACAATTGGATCGTTTTAATTCGCGCGAGGCCAGGGAAAATTCGTCGAAAAATCATCTTTCTCCCGTTAGTCCTACGTTTTCCACTTTCAACTCGCGCCAAAGCCCGTTTAAGGGGTCGACAAAATTACGAAAAAATACCAGCCGTATAGATCAGACCTGGAGGAAGACGTCGGTCAAATCGTAATTCGGAAATTCGCCCGGGAAATTCGCCGGAAATTCGTCGAAAAATCGTCTTTCTCGCGTTTGTCCCACGTTTTTTCGGGTTCAAAAATACCCAGTAAGAAGCCATTTTTTGGGTATGGTATCCGCGAGCCAAATGCGCGCCAAAATATGGCCAATCCGATTCCGAAGTCGGATTTCAAAAAAACCGAGGGGGAGGGGGCGATTTCACGGTGAGAAGACAATTGGATCGTTTTAATTCGCGCGGGGCCAGGGATCTTAGAAAACGGAGGGTCCAGGGAACTTTGATAGATGGAGAGGCCTTTATTTAAAAAAAGTTGAATTGAATTATAAATAATTATTTATCCCCGAGGGGGAGGGGGCGATTTCATGGTGAGAAGACAATTGGATCGTTTTAATTCGCGCGGGGCCAGGGATCTTAGAAAACGGAGGGTCCAGGGAACTTTGATAGATGGAGAGGCCTTTATTTAAAAAAAGTTGAATTGAATTAAAAATAATAATTTCCTAAACGGTAAGCCCTAAAAATACGCTGATTTTTTCTATCGTCTCTGCTACGAATAGGAGGGGCCGAGCGGAGCGAGGCCTTATGTCTGAGTAGGGGTTTGAACGTGTCCATCGATGCTACGCACCCCACAGGCGGCAATACACCCCACAGGCGGCAATACACCCCACTAGGGGAGCGAGCGAAGCGAGCCAGAGAGACTAGTTATTATATATTACCTTCATTTTAAGACGTGAGTGATGCCCGTAGGTATCATAGTTTGCTCAAAAATGACCAAAAACCAAAATAAGTCAAAATAGTGTTTAGGGAGACGTTGCAATGAATGACTCTCCTTCAATCCTTCAATTAAACTATTATAACAACGTGTTAGTGGTAATTAGTTCAGGTACCTACGTGTCAGGTATCACGTGTGGGAGGGGGTTACAAACGTTCATCCCCCCCCCCCCCCCCCCCCACATTTGAACCCTATCCCATTTCCTCTCTTTTCCTACTCTGATTCCTTTAGTCTCGGTACGTACAATTTTACGCAAAATGCATGTTTTAGCTTCTGAACATTCATTTGTACCTACGTACCTACGAAACGAATTTAAAACCAAGTAAGAAACGCCCAATCTGACACCGCGCGAAGAGCGGAAGCACGTTTTTCATAACGTTTTCGGTTGTAGCTCAGAAACTATTGGTCCGATTCCAAATTTCTTTTTTTCTCGTGAAAGCCGATTAAATTCCCCATCGCAGTTATTCTGTGGGAAATTTTGATTTTGGGAGGGAAAGAAGAAATTTTTCTGAAAAACGTGATCGTAGATTGTCATACGTCTTGTTTCCACACTTTCCGACGAATACTAATGTCACTTTCGTTGTTTCAATAGACATGCAATGCAACTCCGGGACCGCGGGAAAACAGTCCGCCTACAGGGGTGTTCGTCCTAGAGGGAGTCCGTCAATGAGGGGTTTCACTGTACATTGTATTCCCACTCAAAGATGAAGATTTTCGTTGGCTCCAGATTCAACTTTGCACATTCACCAACTAGACTTGGTCATTGTTAGCATTCACCGGTGAAAGCCCGACAAACATTGTTGCTTCGGGCTTTCACCAAAATCAGCGGTGATTGTTGACAATTACCGGCGAATGTCGGACATTCACCGGCCACCGGGCTTTCACCGTAACATGTATATAATATACCAATAGGCCTTTTGCCGAATGGATTTTCGCGTCGCGGTGACGCTAACGTTTAGGTTATCGTGTGAGAAGGTTATGCGACTTACGGTTTTTGTTTACTTGGAATTCCTGTTGAATACAGTCTTCCAAATAGTTTACTCCACATCCAAATACTCTCTTGTCTAGTTTCGTGAATAATTTTTCGAATCAGCCTCTATCACTACCTCAAAAAATGTCTCGGGGAAAAAGTTTTGCTGTTTTGGAATCTGCAACAGCTCCTGGATATGACCCAACAACCAAGTTCTACAGATTCCCTCAACCGTGTTTATTACTGCGGAATTCTCACTTGGACTAATTCGGTAGAATCCCTACATGTGAGTAAGTGCAATCTTAATGTGAACAGTGGAAAATCTTTCAAAGGTGGATGGTTCGTTGCAGAAGAAAAGATGACAGGTAGGCTCCTAACTACAATGTTGTTGTGGGTACGCAAATGTAAGCTTCCGTGGGTACCCACTTCCATAAAGAATAATTCTACGTTGTAAAGTAACTATTACGTTGTGTGTTTGTAAAATCGTAAAATCTTCGTTCTTCATTGTCTGATTAGCAGGCCATACACGGGTCGGTTTTTTTTAGAGGCCTGACCCGCAGTCCAGGTGCGCGGGTTTTCTGACCGTCCTGGCGCACGGGTTTCTCGTCCGTCGTCGGACACTAATGGATACTCCCGGCAGTCAGGAAAACCCCTTAGTTTTCCAGCACGCCAGGGGCGCGGGTTTCCGGACTGTCGTCAGCCACTGAAACACTCGTTTGTGAGTGTGCAATTTCATGCCAAAGTTGATAGCCAAACCGGCGGCATCCCTGGTCCCACATGCCAGAGACCAAGGCGCCGCGCCGCGAGAAGAATACACTTGATCATCACTCATGAGTGGATTGAATCATCGAAAATATTCGTTCTCAAAAATCGATCGATGGAAAATCAATCGATCTTCCTTTTAAATTGCACACAAATTTTGCATGCAAATTTTACACAAGGGTTTATTATTCTTTGATATAGGTTACAAGTCCGAATATTAATTCTGTCAACAAAAATTTTTAAAATTTTTTTTGTCAACTTTTTTTTCAAAACAATTTTTTTTTAATCGGAAAATATTTGACCTCCTGGGATTTTTCAAAAATTCCATTTGTAGCCCCATGAAAGCCCTATAGATCTCCACAGTGAAATTTGATCGTTCTGGGACCCCAAAAAATGGATTCTACGTTCAAAAATACTTCGAAAACGACACCCAACTGATTCCATAGTCGGAAGCCTTCAAAAAGCCTGATCCGTAGCCCCTTTTTCGCCCCATAGCGCATTACTGGTTTGGGCGATCGGGCTGAAAACCTTGCGGGCACAACTAGATGGTAAACCAAGTAGGTATACTGTCAAAGTTTCAGATTTAAAAAAAATTCCTACTGCCTAAAATGGCTCGGACGGACATTTCAGTTTTGGAATCTAGACCTCTTGAAACGGATAATGTCAAATTTTGAGGCCGATCCGGTCATCGACCTCCGTCGTGATTATTCCAAGAATAATAAACCAAAAGGAACTCAATAAAACTATCGGTATAAATTTTTTTACCTATTTATGTTCGTAATAAATAGCAATAATAAACAATATTATAATAAGAGTATAGCTAAGTGCTAGAATATTATAAACCAATTATAGACCACTGACGCGGGTTTCCACGAAAAAACTGCCAGGTGTATGTTATTGAGTTGGATTTTCCTCTGTATCCTACCCCATCATTTGACTTAGGTATTATTCAAACGGGCGAACGAAGCGACAACCCCCCCCCCCCCCCCCCACCCTTCTGTCTGAGTGCTAGTCTTAACGACTACCTAATTCCAAACCAGCAGAAACCTTCTCAGCGAGAGCAATGAGTTGTCACTCACCACTCAGTTTGGTAGTCTGGCGCCTGCTACATCACCTTCATCGAGTTTCACTTTTTTCAAGGGTATCTGCACAGCCATGACCCTCACCCACCACAGTCACTAAGCAAAAAAGCCGATTGGAGAGTCTGCGCCAAATCAAAAAACTTCCGTAAACACGTTGACATTAGGGACGGGTCAAAACAGTCAATCGCATAACCTTGCGCTTGAGGTTATACCAGTCGCGGTTACACCTCCCCGTCCGCCATTCGGCAAAAGGCCTATACCTACTAGCTGACCCGGCGACGCGTTGCTGTCGCTGAAAGGTCCTAAATCTTGTGTTTAATTATTTATAAAATGAAACATAATTTGTCCCGTATAAACTGGATGACCATGTTACGAAAATAAAATTTAAGTACACTGTTAGTCTACATTTACTATTAAGCTAGATATCTGAAATAAGATTAGTGGGTACGTTTAACTTCTTCTCTAGAATTGGAATCAATGTCAGATATCAAACCTACTATCAATTTTAGATATCAAAACTAACTATGAATCAGTATTTTATGGGTCAGTAATAAAAAAAAAGGATTTTATTAATTTCAACATTTTATTAATTTGCCAGTGCTTTTTGGTAGACGACATTTTTTGTTTTGTTGTCTGGCGCGAAAAAAAACAAATTTGATGGTTTCCCAACACGGGATTTTGCGATCGAATTGTTGCCAATCAATGATATCAAAAATGTTTTTCCAGTTCCAGCGGGAGCATCCAAGAAGTAAATCCCTCCAGTTCCATCGTTTACTACTTTCATGAGTGTATTATATGCGTATTTTTGTTGCTGATTCAACAGAGGAACATTCCGTTGAACTGTTTCTTTCATTGCCAAATTGGCCAAATTGTAATGAAATGCAGCTCGATGCGTATTGAATGAGACAGGCGGTTCTCCTCGTGATTGTGATATTCGCAACCGTTCAACTTCATTTCGCTGTCGGCGTTGCTCTGGAGATTGATTCGCTTGATAATTTGCTTGAGATGTAGCATTTTTGCGACCCAACATGTAGCGTTTTGCGACCCAATTTGTACCGTCGTATAGGTGGCATAGCAAATACACGTATCTTCTATTCTATATCTCTTCTTCTCTTCTATAACTTGAGAACGTGAAACTTACATAGGTACCGTACAAAATATACGCGCGTAAAAAAATAAAATGTTGAATGTTGGAATCAAAATAACACATTAATTTCCAATAGAAAAAACTAAAACCAAAAAATTACTAAAAACAAAATTAGGTCAGGTAGGTACGAAGTTAGGGGTTTTTCCAATCACATCATCATTCTGTTCGTAGGTAGCAACCACACAACAATAATAATCAGGAGTTAACTGATCGCATAACTGGAGAACGTGAAACTTACATACCGTACAAAATATACGCGCGTAAAAAAAGATAGATAATTACCTTCCTTAAGCTTTTGCGAACATTATTTAAAAAAATTATTGAAATTGGTCCAACCGTTCTCAAGTTATGCGATCAGCAACAAAATACTGATTAATTTTCATAGCGAGAGGAACTAAGAAACAGTAGGTATCTAGCTGACCCGGCGCGCTTCGCTGCACTCAGTACGGTTAAACTGCGAAACCACATCTAAAGATTTTGAAAATTCATTATTTCATAGCTGGGACACCCGTGCTTCGCACGAAACATCAAATTCCCGCCCATCACCTATCGATGATGCACCCGTGGCAACCCGTCAACTTCATTTCCGGCGCTGTCCCGTCAACTTAATTTCATAGTAACAACGCAAGTTGGTTTCTCCTAGTGAATTATCAAATTCCCGTCTATCACCAATTATATGCAGCCCATACATCCCAACTCGACGTTCAGTACACAACCGGACCCTTGATAACAGCGACAACAGCGCGCTCTACTGAGCCATTACAGAACCACCGCAGCCGCCGCATAATATTATTCTGCTCTCGCAAAACGGGTATATTCGGTGTCGCGACATAACGTAGGTAATTATTTCTAATAACTTTGCCATTAAATGTTCAGCCAGTGGGTACGATACAAAACAGTTTCCTGGTATGTATGCCTCAATTCCAAAAATACTACCAATTTTATGGGACTATTTGAGTGATTGTGTGCGCACTTACTTTTTTCTCATGCTTTTTTCCGGTTTCTACCGATTTCAAAAACGCTAAAAATTTTACACAGGGGCTTATTATTCTTTGATATAGGATAATTGTGCAAAAGTTAATTCTGTGTCAATAGAAAAATATTTTTGAACAATTAAAAAAAAAAAAAAAAAGATTTCTTCGGTTGAGAGACCTCAAAAAATGGATGATGTGTCCAAAATTATGTACTCGGAAAACGACACCTTATTAAATAATGAAGCTCAGGAGCACAAATTTTGTCCTCCTGAGCTTCTTCCAGAATCCCGTTTGTCCTACAGATCCCCTTGGTGGAATCGGATCGTTCTGGGACACCCAAAATGGATTCTACGTCCAAAAATACTTCGAAAACGACACCTCACTAAAGCCGAAACCCTTCAAAAAAACCCTCCCGTACCCCCACAGAGCCCGACGGCGATGGGCGATCCGGCTGAAAACCTTCTAGTGGCGAGCACAACTAGATGGTAGACCGAGTATTTTGACAAACTTTCAGATTTTAAAGAAAATTCCTACTGTCCAAATTCGCTCGGACATTTCGTTTTCGGAATCTACACAATGTGTAGATTGCCTATGAAACTATACGAGATTCAGTACCTTTCTTCGAAGTACGCACTACAAATTTTGCTGTGGTCCCATCTTCCACTTGTCGGCTTTTGATTGGAAGGTCAGTTGTTCTGTCTTCGTGGGCAAGTCATGGTGTGACAGTAAAATATAGTACATTTAATGTTCCTGAAATAAGTCGTTGGTTGCAAAAACCCCGGAGCACAAACCACATCGAAACCGACCCGATAAAGCAGACGCCGGTAATAGCTGACCCTGCACATTTTTAAAAGTCTTTGCAGGTGTCGACGGTTGGCGAATTGTTTGTTGCAGATTTCACACTGCCACAATGTCCTCTCCATCCGTGATGTCATCAACTTGAATTAAATTGCACGAATGTATAGATAGAAATTGCACAGAAGGTAAACAAGGTGATAGGCAGGTGATAAGGATAATAATAAGGGCGCGCTTCTCGGCTCGACAGAGTGCGCCAACGTCGAGGGTCCGGTTGTGTACCGAACGTCGAGTATACATCCCATACATCCCATACATCCCACACCTCCCACACACCATCCCATACATCCCACACATCCCATACATCCCGCACATCCCATACATCATCCCATACATCCCACACATCATCCCATACATCCCACACATCCCATACATCCCACACATCCCATACATCCCACACATCCCATACATCATCCCATACATCCCACACATCCCATACACCATCCCATACATCCCACACATCCCATACATCCCATACACCATCCCATACATCCCACACATCCCATACATGCATCGTATGATCGATGGGTTTCAGACACACGTTGTAGCTCATCGAAACCTTCCTTAAGCTTTTGCAAACATTATTTAAAAAAAATTATTGAAATTGGTCCAGCCGTTCTCAAGTTATTCGATCAGCAACAAAATACTGATTAATTTTTATATATATAAATATATTACATATTCTTGAAAATCTCGAGAAATTCAAAAATGATGTACGTTCTGAGATAGGTTGAGCGCCCTCAAGGATTTTTTCCGTTTTCCCCTCCTTCAACCCCCTCTCCTTCCCTAAAGAAGGGAAGGAGTGGGGATTTCAGTCAATATTGATCCGATTTTGATGAAATTTTCAGGGAATACGCGGGTTGTGCCGTAGATGATTACCCAGGCTTTGGGTAAAAAAATACCAATCCGAAAAACAGGTACCTTGTTTCCTTGCTATGATCCTTGATCAAAACTTAGATAATCCGGGGGTCTGGGGGTGTCCCACAGGTAAGTCATAAGACAATACATGTGACATGATCTACACAAATCACAAGCGGCAATACACCCACAGGCGGCAATATATATATATATATTCTTATAAGAACATGCATCGTCTACATAAGAACGGGATGATAGTCGAATATGACGAGGCTATTTCCTCTTTGAAACGCATATTTACATGTTGCATGATTAGTCCTATTTCCACTCAATGTCTAGGTATTAGTAGATTATAGGAAAAAAAAGTCTCAAAATAAAGGCGCTGGAAAAAAATCACCAGTATTTTCCGATCCCGGAAAAAAATCCCCGTAGAAGAAATAGCGTTGACTGAATGGAAATGAATAGAAGATGATACTTAAGTACCTATTTGTTGTCGTAGTGGGTCAACACTAATAACTAGTAGGTGACTGGTGTTTACAATGACTCGCTCAACGTCTAATGTTGTATTGTCCAAAAGATGAGTGGCTTCATCTCATCTTTTATCGGAACCGTGTACCTATTCAGTGTGTACTTGTGAGAAAATTAATTCTGTTAATCAATAGAATGTTGAAAAAAAAAAAAAAAAAATGTTAAAAAAAAAGTTTTTTTCAACAATTTTTTTTTTTTTTATTCGGAAATTATTTGACCTCTTGGCATCCTTCAAAAAGCCCGTTTGTAGCTCCATGAAAGCCCTATAGATCGCCACAGTGGAATCGGATCAATTCGGGACCCCCAAAAATGGATTCTTCGTCCAAAAATCCTTCGAAAACGACACCTCACTCGATCCCATAGCCCCATCAAAAAACCCCTCCCGCAGCCCCATAGCGCCCCACGGGTTTGAGTGATCGGGCTGCTTCCGGGCACAACTAGATGGTAAACCAAGTATTTTGTCAACATTTCAGATTTAAAAAAAAAAATGCCTACTGCCAAAAACGGCCTGGACGGGGTACGGCATACGGCGGACGGACATTTCGATTTTGGAATCTATACCTCTTGAAACGAAAAATGTCACATTTTGAGGCTGATCAGAATTTTCGACCCCCGTCGCGATTGCATAGGTGCATTATTCCAAGCATAATTAACCAAATGAAGAGGTTCTCTAACTCTCTAAATTATTGAGCCGTTGGCCGTTTTTATTTATTATTAATAGGTAGGTAGGTGCTTCGAAGATGGCAAATTCCCTGATTGCTTGAAGAAATCCGTTATAACACCTATTCCGAAAAAAGGGAACTCCAAGGATTACGATGGCTTTCATCCTGTCTCCAAGCTGCCCGTTTTTGTTAAGGTAATTGTGCAAGCAGTGCTTAAAAGGATAAGTGGCCATCTGGAGGGTCTCAATTTACTCCATCCCCAGCAGTTTGGTTTCTGGAGGGGGAGGAGCACCAGTTCTGCAGCATGCTCTCTTATTTCCGGGCTCTTTTCAGTTTTGGAGAATGGACAGCACACCTCTCTAATATTTTTGATCTCTCAAAGGCTTTTGATTTGGTGCCACACATCCTGCTCCTCAGGAAATTTGAGCAGTATGGCTTCGGCCATCGAATGGCTCTGTTTCTGCAGAGCTATCTTGAGGGTTGGTGCCAGATTGTTTCTTACAATGGGACTGCCTCTAGTGAGGTTGCAATTCCCTGTGGTGTCAAGCAGGGGAGTATCCTCGGCCCTTGCCTCTTCCTCATGTATATTAATGACCTACCAAGCCAGTTCGAGGATTCAAACAACATTTTCCTGTTTGCTGACGACTTCACATGCCTAGCATCAGGCTGTTCCCGTGAAGAAATGCAGCACAATCTGCAATTTAAGTCTCATATAGTGGAAAAATGGTGCCAGGCCAATGCTTTGGTATTGAACAAAACTAAAACTCAGACCCTTTTAGTGGGTCTCAACAGATGCTTGGACCAGGCAGTTAATTTCCTGGGTTTGACGGTGGATAACCGACTTTCCTGGAAGGCCCATTTTGAGGCGTTGTCCGGTGTGTTCATCAGCACGACACCCGATCCCGTATAAACCTAGCGATTCCTTTTACTCGCCTAAGTATAGCTCAGAAAAATGACCCAATCCAAGTAGGCTCTCGTCTGTATAATGCCCTTCCCCAAAATATTCAAGATCTGCCTATTAAGTCTTTCACTAAGGTCATTGTTCACGCCTCCGATGTCCGCAATTAATCGAGAGCTAAATTAATTACCGGTCGATCGATCAGAACTTAGCCAGACGCGTCGGACTTAGACGCTGAGGGCGCGTCCGATGTGTGGTAGCAAAGTTAATCAGTGGAAGTGAATTTGGTCTCCAAGCCACACCATCAAGGGGACACAGTTTTGCGGATGAAGCTCTATCAGTAACATCCAAAGTAGGGTTATTACATCGAGAGCAAAACATCGATATGTACATCGATGTCAACATCGGACGTTCAACATCGATGTGAGAAAAACATCGGCCCAAAAACATCGATATAACATCGATGTTCAATCAATTTAATCGTGAATTTTTTTTCGATCTCCTAAGTATCTATTTATTATTATTATTTTATTATACCACTAATTCTCATCGTCTCTGTGTGTGTGTGTGTGTGTGTCTGTATGTCAATCGCCTACTCTGACTAAACGGTAAGCGATAAAAATACGCCGATTTTTTCTATCGTCTCTGGCGACCGTTTAAATTTAGATTTTTCTAAAATGCGCTCAAATCCGCGCAATTGACATCAACTTTCTTATTTCAAATGGGAACCCCTATTTTTTTCACCGGATTCGGATTCCTCGACCAATTTTACGTCCGATAAGCGAATTGCGCGAATTTTTTGGCGCGCGCGAATTCGCTGAATTAATTTTTTCGATTTATTCCGTCGTTAATAGACGGATTTTTCTCGCGTTTCGTCCTACGCCTACCTAGAGATCCGAATTTTAATAGGAGATATCGACCAAATTCATTCCGACAATGAGCGGATCAGGACGGCGATTTCAGTTTTGCAGTTTTCGTTAAATCGCGGGGCGGGCGAGCCGTCGGGTGAATTCTGGCTCGGCTTACCAAATGCCGATACCCCCCCGCCCTCACTCATCACTCTGAGGGGGTGGGACATCAGCCTTTAAGGGGCGCTAGCAAGGTCTATGCGCAAGGTCTCCCAGACGGATGTAAATTAAATGAATCGATTTAAATTGAATCGATTATCGAGAAAAGTAGAATCGATTTAAATTGAATCGATTATCGAGAAAAGTAGAATCGATTTAAACTGAATCGATTATCTCATAAAATGAATTTAATTGAATAATTAAATAATTAAAATAAAAATAATTAAAAATTAAAATAAAATTAAAATAAAAATAAAAAATAAAAATAAAAATAAAAAATAAAAATAAAAATAAAAATAATTAAATAATTAAAATAAAAATAAAATTAAAATTAAAATAAAATTAAAAATTTTCCTGTGAGTTTTCAACTATGATTTGATTTCACTAGCACTATGACAGGGTGGGAGGGGGGGCATACTTCACTCGGCCGATCATTTTAACGGCCAGGGGACTCGCAATGCTCGGCCACCGACATAGGTAGTTATATTATTATCACTACCTGTGATACGCCGATTTTTTCTATCGTCTCGGGCGACCGTTTAAGTGTCTCTAGGGGGGTCGAGATTTTTCTAAAATGCGCTCAAATGGGCGCAATTGACATCAACTTTCTTATTTTAAATGGAAACCCCTATTTTTTTCACCGGATTCGGATTCCTCGACTAATTTTACGTCCGATAAGCGAATTGCGCGAATTTTTTGGCGCGCGCGAATTCGCGAAATTAATTTTTTCGATTTATTCCGTCGTTAATAGACGGATTTTTTCCGCGTTTCGTCCGTAGCCTACCTAGAGATCCGAATTTTAATACTTGATATCGACCAAATTCATTTCGAAATCGAGTGAATTTTGAGCGCGAGTTGAGTTTTGAAAAAACTGGGCCGCCGCCACCGACCCGTCGCGACGGGTGAATAGGCCTTTTGCCGAATGGCGGACGGGGAGGTGTAACCGCGACTGGTATAACCTCAAGCGCAAGGTTATGCGATTGACTGTTTTGACCCGTCCCTATTGTCAACGTGTTTACGGAAGTTTTTTGATTTGGCGCAGACTCTCCAATCGGCTTTTTTGCTTAGTGACTGTGGTGGGTGAGGGTCATGGCTGTGCAGATACATTTGAAAAAAGTGAAACTCGATGAAGGTGATGTAGCAGGCGCCAGACTACCAAACTGAGTGGTGAGTGACAACTCAGTGCTCTCGCTGAGAAGGTTTCTGCTGGTTTGGAATTAGGTAGTGGTTTAGACTAGCACTCAGACAGAAGGGGGGGTTGTCGCTTCGTTTGAATAATACTTAGGTCAAGTGATGGGGTAGGATACAGAGGAAAATCCGACTCAATAGAGAGTTTCCACCGATCGGTAGGAGGAAATCCGTAGTATGAATCTGTAAGGAAAGGGGGAGTGCGCATGCGCGAGGACAAATCGGTAAGGAATCTGTAGCAGTAGGCGGTACGAATCCTTATTCCTAAGGGTTACCAAATCAGTATAGAAATCTGTATGAAAAGCAACATAACCTGACGCTTGTGTAACCCCGTTGTAACCTCAAGATGTTATCTTGTAAACAAACGGGCTTGTATTCTGCTTTGTTATTTTTTGTTCTCAGTTCGCTTTGTTCTCTTCTGTTTTATTCTGTTCTACACTCGATGGATGAATTGGAAATTTTTATTCCACCCATTTCCTCTTCACAAAAAAACGAGTGGCAGTAGGAGTCCTCGTAGGACTTGTAATAAGTAGGGCTGCCAGACGTCCTCTTTTTTCCGGACATGTCCTCTTTTTCACACCCTGTCCGGGCGTCCTCTCTTTTTTCATTTTTCGGGCAAATGTTCTCTTTTTTTTAAAAATCTCTCATTTTCTGAAATTACCTCGAAATTACCTGAAAATCGTTTGGGCTACCTACCTATCTGGAACAGCCTGCTTAGAAAAAATCTTGTTCTTGTTAAACCTATGTCCATCGTGGGCGTTGACATCGAATACAGGCAGCTTCTTCGCCACTCCAAATCCCGTTGGTTGTCGTTGTTTCCCTGCATAAATCGTGTGCTTCAAATGTATGAACCTCTGGCGTCGTATTTTATGTCTCAGAGCAACCCTCCTATCCTAATAAAAAATCTGTTTGAATAGCCAGAAAATGAAAGTGACTTGTGGTTTCTACATTCATTAATGTTTTCTTTCAATGAAAAGATTAAAAAATTGGAAGCCAAACATAACTCAGTTTTGGAGGTGCTAGCTTCGTTGGAGGAAGTCGAAGATTTTCTGACTGAAAGACTGAAGGAGAAATTTCTCCCTAAATCTAATTTCTCACTAAATTTAAAGCCATGAACTGCAGTCAAAGATGGTGTGAATATTTCCATCTTGTCGACCAATCAGAGAAACACTCACAGCTTCTCAAATTGTGCCAAATTGTTTTCGCCATTCCTGCCCATAATGCCAACGTCGAGAGAATATTAAATATTCTCATTCCATCAGAGAAAATTTTTCTCTGATGAACTCTCAGTGGATGAGAGGAACTGACTACATGTCCCCACCTAAAGGTTTTTCATCAATCAGATGGATGATGGTTTGTTACCTACCTAATCGGGTATTATAATAATATCTACTTCAAGTTTTTAGTTTCAACATTCAACATATTATGTTGAATGTTGAAACTAAAAACTTGAAGTAGATTCTATTCCTATTAGAATTACATCCGAATTAGAATTACATTACCGAGTGGCAGTAGGAGTCCTCGTACTTGTAATAAGAAAATTTCTTATTACAAGTATTTAATACTTGTGAAATACTCAAACGCAACAAGTCAAAACTTCACGGCGACCTTTTTTTTTTTTGGATTTTCATCCATTTTCTCTTCACAAAAAACCGAGTGGCAGTAGGAGTCCTCGTACTTGTAATAAGAAAATTTCTTATTACAAATATTTAATACTTGTGAAATACTCAAACGCAACAAGTCAACACTTCACGGCGACCATTTTTTCTTGAGGTATGTGAGAGTGAAAACAACGTGCGCGTCACTTTAGTAGTCAATTTTTCCATACGGATTCGTAAGGAATCTGTAGTGGGGTGGTTGAGGTGGTTAGCTTCCAGTCATGGTCGGCCTAGACAGCCCATACGGATTTCCTGCTACGGATTCGTGGAAAGGTCTGCAAAAACTCTCTAATACCATACACCTGGCAGTTTTTTCGTGGAAACCCGCGTCAGTGGTCTATAATTGGTTTATAATATTCTAGCACTTAGCTATACTCTTATTATAATATTGTTTATTATTGCTATTTATTACGAACATAAATAGGTAAAAAATTTTATACCGATAGTTTTATTGAGTTCCTTTTGGTTTATTATTCTTGGAATAATCGCGACGGAGGTCGATGACCGGATCGGCCTCAAAATTTGACATTATCCGTTTCAAGAGGTCTAGATTCCAAAACTGAAATGTCCGTCCGAGCCATTTTAGGCAGTAGGAATTTTTTTTTAAATCTGAAACTTTGACAGTATACCTACTTGGTTTACCATCTAGTTGTGCCCGCAAGGTTTTCAGCCCGATCGCCCAAACCAGTAATGCGCTATGGGGCGAAAAAGGGGCTACGGATCAGGCTTTTTGAAGGCTTCCGACTATGGAATCAGTTGGGTGTCGTTTTCGAAGTATTTTTGAACGTAGAATCCATTTTTTGAGGTCCCGGAACGATCAAATTTCACTGTGGAGATCTATAGGGCTTTCATGGGGCTACAAATTGGATTTTTGAAAAATCCCAGGAGGTCAAATATTTTCCAATTAAAAAAAAAAATTGTTTTGAAAAAAAAGGACAAAAAAAAATTTTAAAAATTTTTGTTGACAGAATTAATATTCGGACTTGTAACCTATATCAAAGAATAATAAACCCTTGTGTAAAATTTGCATGCAAAATTTGTGTGCAATTTAAAAGGAAGATCGATTGATTTTCCATCGATCGATTTTTGAGAACGAATATTTTCGATGATAATCATCAAGTGGATGAAGGTGATATGTGACAAATTGTGAAAAACCTACTTTTTACCATGGATGAAGGTGATAAGTACATAAGTTTCATGTCCCCTTATCAGATTTCGCGAAATCCCTCTAAAACGCTCAAAACTGAAGTGATGAAGGGGATATGTCGCACTACTTGGCGAGAAACCTAGTGGAAGAAGGTGATAATGGAGGATGTTACCACCTTCTTCCACGAGAGCGTGCCCCGTTTGAGGCACTTGTCACCTTCATCAACTGAATAGATACTGAGACGGCGCCGCTGGCCAGGGATGATATTATATTATATTGGTGAAAAACATCAATATTTCAGTCTTCAACAGTTATCTACATTTTTAGTCCAATTTGTTAATAACAGAACAAAACTAAATGTCCAAATTCCCTTCACTAAATCAATTTATAAAGACCTCAAAGTTTATTAGGTGATATATACAGAAAAATGCTAAAATCTCTAGGTTGCTTTCAGAAAACTAATATACAACCTCTAGTAACAAAAATGGTTGGAAACCAAGAATGTGACACCGTTTTACCCATAGAAAAAACATCCATACAAAAAAAGTAACAGAGAAAAAACTTTGAACGCTTTTTCTAGAAATTTGAAGAAATGTCACATATCACCTTTATCTACTTGACCCTTCGATTCAATCCACTCATGAGTGATGATCAAGTGTATTCTTCTCGCGGCGCGTCGCCTTGGTCTCTGGCATGTGGGACCAGGGATGCCGCCGGTTTGGCTATCAACTTTGGCATGAGATTGCACACTCACAAACGAGTTTTTCAGTGGCCGACGACAGTCCGGCAACCCGCGCCCCTGGCGTGCTGGAAAAACTAAGGGGTTTTCCTGACTGCCGGGAGTATCCATTAGTGTCCGACGACGGACGGGAAACCCGTGCGCCAAGACTGTCAGAAAACCCGCGCACCGTGACTGCGGGTCAGGCCTCTAAAAAAAAACCGGCCCGTGTATGGCCTGCTAATCAGACAATGAAGAACGAAGATTTTACGATTTTACAAACACACAACGTAATAGTTACTTTTCAACGTAGAATTATTCTTTATGGAAGTGGGTACCCACCGAAGCTTACATTTGCGTACCCACAACAACATTGTAGTTAGGAGCCTACCTAGCATCTTTTCTTCTGCAACGAACCAGCCACCTTTGAACGATTTTGCACTGTTCGCATTATGATTGCACTTACTCACATGTAGGGATTCTACCGAATTAGTCCAAGTGAGAATTCCGCAGTAATAAACATGGTTGAGGGAATCTGTAGAACTTGGTTGTTGGGTCATATCCAGGAGCTGTTGCAGATTCCAAAACAGCAAAACGTTTTCCCCCCGAGACATTTTTTGAGGTAGTGATAACTCTGATTCGAAAAATTATTCACGAAACTAGACAAGAGAGTATTTGGATGAGGAGTAAACTATTTGGAAGACTGTATTCAACAGGAATTCCAAGTAAACAAAAACCATAAGTCGCATAACCTTCTCACACGATAACCTAAACGTTAGCGTCACCGCGACGCGAAAATCCATTCGGCAAAAGGCCTATTTGGTTCCGTTTACAAACTGCCGCTACCCCCCCCGTCTACACTCTTCACTCTGAGCGGGTGGGACATCAGCCTTTAAGGGGCGCTAGCAAGGTCTACGTGATCTCTCCCGGACGGACGTAAATTAAATGAATCGATTTAAATTGAATCGATTATTTAGAGAAGTATCGATTTTATTATTATTCATTTATTATTATTAGAATCGATTCTTTTTCCAAATTGAATTTTAAAAAAAATTAAAAAATTGATATATATTCTTGAAAATCTCGAGAAATTATTATTAGAATCGATTCTTTTTCCAAATTGAATTTTAAAAAAAATTAAAAAATTGATATATATTCTTGAAAATCTCGAGAAATTCAAAAATGATCTACATTCTGAGATAGGTTGAGCGCCCTCAAGGATTTTTGGCGTTTTCCCCTCCTTCAACTAAAGAAAAGAAGGAGTGGGGATTTCAGCCACTATTGATTCGAATTTGATGAAATTTTCAGGGATCACGCGGGTTGTGCCCCCTGTCCGAATAAGCGCTCTGTGTAGGGGATTTCAGTTTTGCAGTTTTCGTTAAATCTATTTATTCTTTTAAATAAAAATTATTTAATTTACTCCAACTAAAGAAAAGAAGGAGTGGGGATTTCAGCCACTATTGATTCCGCCCTGCAGGATTTTTTTTCCGGGGAATTTTTTCCGATTACCGTATTAGTGGGGTGGTAAATTGTTGAGGTTCTGTCAAATGGAACGATTTATTATTTGTACGACAACGACTGACCATTTTGGGTCTGCTCTTGTCATACCCTGATGATAGAGGGATAGGTAAATCTTCTGAAATGTCGGGAGTTCCATCTTCTTAACAGTTTACCAACGACATGCATTCATTCGGTCAATATCATCATCAAATGGGGTGAAAGTGATCCAGTGTTGTGGCTTTTATCACTATACAAGCTTTCATTAAATAAATCGATTACCTACCCTGCTCTCTGAGAAGGTTTCAGTGTAAGTTTGGAAACACTGGTGCAATGGTTTTCACATCTTCGATGTGTTGAAAGTCTACCAAGACCTCTTGGGAAGGTTATCAAGAGGTTATTCTTCACAATAACAATGAGGGGTCGCAATCCCGCGGGATCCCGCAGAATTTTGTTATTAATAAAATAATTTTGTTTAAAAACCGCAATTTCTTTACAGAATTGCTGCTAATTTTGCATAAGCGTTTACAATTCTTTGATATAGGTTAATTGCGCAAAAGTTAGTACTGTGCCATTAAGAAAATACTTTTGACAAAAAATAAAAAAATAAAATTAAAATAAATTTTATTTTCTGTTAGATGTTTTTTCAGATGTGGGACATCGAAAAACGGATTACTCGGAAAATCAAACCTTATTTGAACTCCTGGGTTCCCTCAAAAATCCTATTTTCAGCCCCATGAAAGCCCCAAGGGTCAAAATTTCTGATTTAAAAAAATGCCTACTGCCCAAAACGGCTCGGACGGCGGACGGACATTCTGTTTTTGGAATCAAGACATCCTGAAACGTATAATGTCAAATTTTGAGGCCGAACAGAATTTTCGACTCCGTCGCTATTGAATAGGTGTACCTACTATTCCAAGAATAATAAACCAAAATGTATCTGTTTAAAAATATTTGAACAAATATAAGGAAATACCTAAATGCATTTAAGGGAGTGAGATGGAGTCATCCTCTGAAGCTGAGAAATAGCCAAATTGCTGAAAGAAATACCACCAGAGAAGGTCACCCAAATTTGATGGGCGCTGATTGCAGGAATAGGTTCCCAGCTGTAGAGAATTTTCTCTCTGACTCCTCACTTGTGGGAGGAATCGTCAAACAGAATGTACCTATACCTAATGTTGTGCCTGTATTTTCAGCTCGTTTGAGTGCGTTAGCCCTAGCTCAGGAAAACCGCTCTTGTTCGATGGCCTGTGTCCGCTCGAGTCAGTGATGGCATGTGCCGCTCATTTTACTGATGGCATGTGCCGCTCATCTAACCGATGGTGAGGCCCCTCGTCCCAGGATGGCTGGGCCTCTCGATCCCGATGGCCTGGGCCGCTCGAACTAAGCGATGGCCTGGGCCTCTCGGATCACGATGGCCTCGTTGGGCTAGTCCTTTAATAACCGATGGCCCTTAGGCCGCTCGAATTATTAAAGGACGAAATTGCGTGAATTTTACAGCGTGAGAGAGAAAAGAAAACGCTGCAAATTTTACACAAGGGTTTATTATTCTTTGATATAGGTTAGTTGCGCAAAAATTATTTCTGTGTCAAAAGAAAAAATGTCGGAAAAAAACATTTTTGGATTTTTTTTTTTTTTCAGATTTTATTTTCAAAAAAAATTGTTTTTTCAAAAATTCTTTATTCTTTACTCGAAAAATATTTAACCTCCTGGGATCCTTCAAAAATCCCATTTTTAGCCCCATGAAAGCCCCATAGATCGCAACAGTGAAACTGGATCGCTGCGGGACCCCAAAATATGGATTCTACGTCCAAAAATACTTCGAAAACGACTCCTGACTCGATCCCATAGCCAAAAGCCTTCAAAAACCACCTTCTGTAGCCCCATTTTAGCCCCATAGCGCCCCACGGGTTTGGGCGATCGGGCTGAAAACCTTGCGGGCACAACTAGATGGTAAACCGAGTATTTTGTCAAAAAAATTTTGTCAAAATTTCAGATTTTTTTAAAAATTCCTACTGCCCAAAACGGCCTGGACGGCGTACGGCGTACGGCGGACGGACATTTCGGTTTTGGAATCTAGACCACTTGAAATGGATAATGTCAAATTTTGAGCCCGATCGGAGTCATCGACCCCCGTCGCGAAAACATAGGTGTATTATTCCAAGAATAATCAACCAAAAGACGAGGTTAAACTGAACAGAGCACCGACAGGGGTTCACCCTTCGAGAGAGAAAATTGAAATGTGAATGAGCTGCGGAGTAGGGATGCTCAAAAAATATCGATATATCGAAATATCGATATTTTTCCGCCGATATATCGATATTTTCGGGCGATATTTTTTCCACCGATATATCGATATATCGATATTATTTTTTAAATATCGGGAACCGATATTTTTGAGAGAGATCCGACATAAATCCGAACACCAGCTAGAAATAGGATCAAAGAGCGTGTAGGTAACTTGACTGAAAGTATTTCTAATCAATTACTATGTTTAATAGACCTCGGCTTTCAATTCATTTCCTAATCCCTTTACCGAATTGGTTCACAATCACATGTGTGAAGAGTTAATAATGTACTTGATTAATGTTGGTGAGCAGATCCACGCAATTCATTTTAGTGCAATGTACTGAATGTTTTGACAGAACATTATAAACTAAGAAAATAAATTGTTTCTATGATTTTACAAATAATTAGGTACCTACTCATTACAGATTATTAAATAATCTTCAAATTTAAACCATCTTTAAACAATTTAAATCAAATTTTAAAAATCTTTAAACAATTAATCTTCAAATCTCAACAATTAATGAAAAATCTTTAAACAATCTTTTTGTTTAAAAATAAATTTAAACAATCTTCTTCAAATTTTGAAGAATTTATAACCTTAATTTATTCACTAGTAATCAAAAGTCGTGAAAGGCATGGATTTTTTTAAAATTTGGACTAATATCCGATACATCGATATTTATTATAGGATATATCGAATATCGATATTTTTCTACGATATATCGACCTAGTAAAACGATATTTTTTAAAACTATCGATATATCGAATATCGATATTTTTCTTCAGTGTGGACATCCCTACTGCGGAGGCGGCAGCCGACCGTCTTTTATACCGGTGCGGAGGCGCCGGGTCAGCTGTTGCTATGGTGAGCGGAGTGACCCTCCTGTCGGCTCTCTTATATTTCTTGAGTTTTTATAAAGTGAGGGGGGAATCCTCACACCTAATAATATTATACTCTACTGCATAATTATGCAGGCTGCGATTCACACCACCGAAAACGCGACTTTTTTAAACAATAAGAGGAATACCGCAAATCCCGCGGGATTCCGCGTTTAGAATCCCGCATTTGCACGATTGGTAAAACACCGCGGGATTGCGGGATCCTGCATTGCGGGATTGCGACCCCTAATAACAATACACTGTTTACTGCCAGCTGGCCGTTAGTCGAAAAACTTTGGTTGCCAGTAAATTTGAGGTAAGTTTGTGCCAATTTTGGCTTTATCTTCTCTTTCTATAGGATGTAGAGATGTGATTCTGAAGTTTTTAGCCACTTCCTTCTTATAGTGAAGGGGTTGACGCTTGTTTAGTGAAACAGGTAGGTAGGTGTTGGGGTGAAAGTAATCAGTGCCAAACCAGGGGGTTTCAGATCAATGGTCTGGTCTGGGAGGCGGAAAATGTATTAAATACAAAAGCTATGAGAACCTCTAACCTCTAAATTTTAGAGGTTCGCATTGCAAAAGTGGAAGCTGCAGTGTGTTGCGGTATGACGATCCAGAAAGCGGCGGAGCATTCAGGCTCCCGAATTCGAGGACTTGATTCCTCGATGTTTGCACGTGATTCCTTTTTCATTCTGAATTCTTCTAAATTCATCTGGCTTCATTTACTATTCTCTGAATAGTGAATGATATGAAATTCGGCTTACTGTAAACCCATGCATCGTCAGAAATTTTTAAATAAATATGTAGGGCTATTAATACATACGATAAAATTTATTAGCCCTATAAAATGTAGTTAATTAACTTTAGTTAACTACATTTTATAGGGCTAATAAATTTTATCGGTTGAAAATTGTGATTGTATATTAACAGTTTCCTACTGTGATATTATTGTTATAATAATTATCACAATAAGGCAGTCCAACTCTATTGTGACATTTTCGATTGAATCGAGGAGGTCCATGCAATAAGGGAACATACCTACCTATGACTTAAGTGCGTTTTGAGCAAACGGGCTCCAAAGATTTGCAGCGCTAATTTCCAGGCACCTATGAACCATTTTGAGTAAAAAATCTTTTCCCCAACTTCATCACTATTCTTTTTAGAAATGTCTAGAAGCGAATCGTCGATAAATCAATAGGAGCCCAGGAAAATAGCTACATTTGAAGAAGAGTAGGTAGGTACCTACTATGTCCTTTTAGCAGGGAACAGAAAATAACGTCTCCCATCAGTTCCCTGCAAGAAGAACACACGATTTCTAAACAAACTCACTCAAACAATGCATTATATTATAGTAGAATAGTAGTGAAAGATGTTTCAGAAAATTTATCTTTTCCATTTAATGGTTTATACCGATAATTGCGACAATTATGCCGCAGTTTTGGTTTATTATTCATGGAATAATACACCTATGTTTTCGCGACGGAGTTCGACGACTCCGATCGCGCTCAAAATTTGACATTATCCGTTTCAAGAGGTCTACATTCTAAATCCGAAATGTCCGTCCGCCGTCTCCCGTCCCGCTGTACAGAGCTTCTTAGGTTGTATCTAAGGCCATTTCTGGCCCATCACAACCTTTCTCGTACCCTCTGCTCTCTTTCTTCCCCCAGGGGAAGTGCACTTATGTTTCTTCATTCGGACCTTTTCCGTTATCCTCCCCCCGCCCAAAACCGCCCGATCCAATACCCCTCCCCGCTCCCCCCACGCGATTTTGGTTGGTTTTGGGTGCGTTAAAGTCATCGGGAGGGGTGTGTGTATGTAAGTCGAAATCGAGTGGGGGGGTTTAATTCCGCTTAGGGGGCAGTTGTTGCGGCCTGGCGCACAGTGCGATGAAACGTTAATTTAGGTGGCAAAAACTCACTTCTAAAAGAGGAGTGATAACAAATGTTGTTTTGGGGGTATTTTGGACCGTAGAACACGAATCTGACGTCCAATTTTACATCAAGATCGTTTTCTCCCCTCCAAAGAAGGTGGTCAAGTATTTAAGGTATGAATGTGGCAGCTAACAATAATAATTATTGTTAGGAAGAAAACAACTTCGGTGTAGAGTGGTAAAAGATGGTGGTTCAATATTTAAGGTATGAATGTGGCCCCTTTTAGGAAAAAGACTATATTTAGGCCCACTAGTAATTCGCAAACATCCACATATGTACGCCCATAAGGGCGGAACGACGGGGGTTGGCTGGCGTAGCCAGCATGAGTGGCTCCCTAGTTTATTGTATTGGAGCTGCAGCCCGAGGAGGAGAGCTCAACTTTATTCCAAGGCACTTCTAGATGACGCAAAAATTTTAAATTGGTCTTGAAAAATCCAGTTTGGCGAGCATAGTGCGAGAAAAGTCTGAAACCACCGAAAAGTCTGCTCAAAATGGCTCAAAAATATGTTTTTAGGCTCAGTTTACAAGAATGTTGGGAAAAGTTTGATTGAAGATGGGTCGGGGAGACGAAAGGAGAGCTCCGCAGAGGGGGGGGGGGGGGGACCGTTGGGATGACAAGGGGCGGCTATCACGAGAAGTTAAGCCAATTTGGTTTATTATTCTTGGAATAATACACGTTTTCGCGACAGAGGTCGACGACTCGGATCGGCCTCAAAATTTGACATTACCTATCTGTTACAAGAGGTCTACCACGGAATAGCTAGGCATACACCAACCGATTTTTTCGGCGGATCAGATTCTCGTATCAGATCAGCCGATATTCCCACTGATCAGAGCCGCCCATCTCAGGTTTGTCGTCGCCCACCCACGAGCAGATCGATCCGTGAGAATCTTCGTCAACAAATCCGTCGGCAGATTTGATTTGTTCGTTTATGGGGGAAACCAACGGATATCCCACGTCAAATCCGCAGATCCCGATCTGTCGAGCGTGTCGGACGGATCTGGGTGAGATCGGTGGATTTATCACTTTTAAATCGATTCATTTTTGAGAATCTGACATTCCCTACTCTACAACCTCTACCCACGAAATCCGATCCCGCACTTAAAATCCGCTTGTGTATGTAGTAAACTGACAGACCGGGATCGGCCGATCACGTTGTCGGCGGATCTACTCGGCGAGTCCCCACTCACGTAAGGAATGGGTCGGCGGGTTTCCCTCGGCGGATTTCAGCCGGATCTGTCTCGGTCTGTCCCTTGCCACTAACGAGCGGATCAATCTAACGGATCTCCCAAAATTCTCGGAAAAATCCGCGATCCGTCGAAAAAATCCGCTGGTGTATGCCTAGCTATTGGAAGGGGACAGGGTAGCCCCGTGGACTAAGCGGTCAGCGAGACGCCTGTTTACAATCAGTCGGAGCGCTGATCAGCCTGGTTCGAATCCGGGGAAGAACACCAATGTTTGACCAAAAGTCAATTATGTTTATTTATTTATTTATTTATTTATTTCCATTACAAGTACAAAACATAGATACATTCAATAGTACTTGGTGGGTAAATGTTTGACACTACCCACCAACATGAACAGGTTTATTGTGTACATCGGGGCACATCAACTAGTACGAACCAAGGAAATGGGTACCCATTTTCCAGCCCCCCCTAAGTGCCTAAATGCAATTGGAAAAATTAATCCTCCATATGAGCCTAGGCTCGTGTTGGAGGATGAGTTTTTGTTCTCAGTCGACCCACTCAATACAATAGATAGGTATGTCATATTAATAATTAATACAGAGAATTTAAGAATACAGAATACACAACAATATTATCAGAGATAAAAGATATTATGATATAAAATGTATATTAGGTACATTCTAAAATAAAGCAGCAATATAATGGCAGGCACTTAGAAAAAGTAATCATTAGATAATAGAAAACTGACAATGGCTTTTCTTAAATACTTGTTGAATTTTGAATGTAATAGCTTTTCTCGTAGCTTTGAGGGTAGAGCATTAAAGCATTTTATACCTTGATATATATAAGAATTTTGGGCAAAAGAGGTTCGATAAAAAGGGTATTCAATGCGACTGTCATTTTTAAATCTGGTGTTTTGGCTATGAACAGGTAAAGTATAATGTTTCGTTTTTATTATTTGTATAATGCCATTCAGCCGAACAAGCTTCAGAAAAGGAAGAACCCCCAATTCAGAGAAGAGGGGAGAGGTATGTTCGTATCGCCCTCTCTTGCAAATTGTTCGGATAATGGCTTTTTGAGTCTTAATTACTGGTTCTAGGTGCGAAAAGTACGTGCTGCTCCAGATAGGCAAGCAGTATGTTAGCACTGATTCAACAAGAGCAAAATATACTTTCTTTAGGAGATACTTATTTAAGATTCGGGACAATTTATAAAATATATATAGTAATTTTCTTAATTTTGCGTTAATTTTGTGGATGTGGACCGTAAATTTCATCTGTGTATCAAAGTTAATTCCAAGGTATTTGGCGGAATAGCTTTGCCTAACAGGGCAGCACGCCTCGCAAGTCGAACCATCGCATTCAAGCGAGTGAATATGAATGTCCTCCAGCTCAGGAAGATTCCGCGGATCAATACAAAAAGGCACGAAGGTAGTTTTGTCTACGTTCAGTGTCAGCTTATTACAGGACATCCAGTTAAATAGAGTGTTTATAGCATTATCCGCCTTTTTCCGTGTTTCACTCCATGAGCCAGCTGAACAGTAGAAAACAGTATCGTCCGCAAATAGCAGGACCTTTCCCGGTAAATCAAGCTCAGATATATCATTAATATAAATAATAAACGCGATAGGTCCAAGGACAGTACCTTGCGGCACCGAGTAAGGCCCCAGTGAGACTTCTTCGCTTCTCACACCATTCACCTGGACAATTTGCCTTCTGTCTTTCAAATAACTTCTGAACCATTGTAGTGCAGTGTCAACAATGCCCAATTTGTACATTTTTTGGAAAAGAATGTCATGCGAAATTGTATCAAAAGCTTTAGCCTGATCTAAGAAAACTGCTAAGGGTTTACGCCCTGCGTCCAAGTCTTCCATAATGGAATTATACAAATTACAAGCAGCATCTTGCGTACTACGATTATTTCTGAATCCAAATTGTGCTTCTGTGAGCAAATGGTTTGTTTCCAAGAACAGAACTAGCTGTTCTTTGACACACTTTTCAAAAAGCTTTGCAATACAAGAGACCAGGCTGATGGGGCGATAGTTGTTACATTTATCTTCAGGGCCTGATTTATGAATGGGCGAAACAATAGCTAGCTTCAAGATTTCAGGAAATTTTCCAGAGTTTAGACTTCGATTAATAAGAATATGTAAAGGCTTACTGACTGAGTCTTTGCCAAATTTCAAGATTCCTGCTGTAACTCCATCAAAACCAGGACTGGATCCACCTTTTAGTGAATCAATACAATTTTTGACCTGAGTTTCAGTGACTTCTTTAAAACGAGATAACAAACTCCCGTCTTTACGCTCTCCAGGGATCACCTTCTGCCTTCGATTAGGAATTTTTTCAGCTAGTGATTTCCCAACATTTGAAAAATAACTGTTAAATTCATTTGCACATTGCTTTGGATTTTGAAGTCCGTCTATTACTGTATTATCTATTGTTAACTTTCTTATTGTGGTATTCTTTCTATTTTTATTGTCTATTATTTCATTTATTGCGTCCCATGACTTTTTGGCATTTCCTGTTGTTTTATTTAGCTTATCACCATAGTAGTTGTCATGGGCAGTATTAATTAGTTCTTTAAGTTTTTTTTGATAGTTTCGGAAGTAATTATTCAAACGCGAATTAAAGGGCTGTCTACGAGAAGCAGCGTAGAGCTTTTCTTTTTTCCTAATACACTTCACGAGAGAACTCGTAATCCAAGGCTTGATGGGAAGGTATTTTTTAGGAATTTCTGAGTGAACAGTGGAATTTGTAATATGCTGCTTTAATACATTTATAAAAGTTTCAGTGCTTAGATCAACATCAGCTAATTTAATTACGGGTTCCCAATTCTCCTCCTCAAGTGCTACTTTGAGTTTACTGAAGTCAATTCGGGAAACTCGGCCTTGGGGCAATTTAGTTGTAATTGTTTCGCAAGGTATCATCGCGATAGTAGCCCTATGTTCGCTGGTTTGTGAATGAACTATGGCAGCTTTACACCGTATAGACGAAAAAATGTGGTCCAAACAAGATCCCTGCGGAGTCAGTGCATTCCTTGGCCTAGTGACATCATTTACATACGAAATGAAACCGTTCATAGCCAATATATTAAGATACTTTTCAGTATACATGTCTGGCGTTAAACTTAATATGTCGAAATTCAAATCACCAACTATGATTTCCGGTCGCTCGTTTACGACGCAGCTTTCAAAATCATTCAAAAATTTATCCAATTCATAGTTACTGCGCAGATGTGATCTATAAATTGCTAATAAAGAGATATCTTTACTCTGAATTTTCACTCTCAACTTGATTGCACTGGAACCATAAACTTCTTTTTCACAAACCTCTATCAGTTCAACATCGTCTCGCACAAAGCATGCACTGCCACTATTTTGATTAAAATTTTTTTTAGTACTGCGATACACGTATCCCTCTAGACTGAACTCAGTACTGTCTTCAATTTGAAGCCAGCATTCACTTAAAATAATTAAATCCGGTCTAATATTCAAGAGTGACAACTCAATAACTAACTGGTTGAAATTTTTCTTAATACTACGGACATTCTGATGAAATATATATATGCCCTTACTTTGGAATAAAAAATTTTTGTTTAGCTCTTCATAATTATAATAGGTAGGTGAATTTTCATTTAGTGAGGCATCGATAAGGTTTGACAAATCCATGAGATAGTTACTACCTAGCAGAAATTAAACGACAAAGCAATTAAGGAGACTACATACGTTCTATGTCGGCGGGGGTTTTTATTGTTTGCACACGTTCTCCGTCGGCCTTTCTGACGTGCACGATGTAGTTCTTCACCCAGACATACTTGTAACCCAGCTCCTTGGCTTTTTCCTTGGTACGCCGCAACACGTCAGCACGGAGCGCAGTGAGATTCTCATTCACGTAGACTCTCTCGTTAGGCCAATCCTTATATAACTGATGCGCAGTTAGGTTTTTGGTGGTTTTAGCGACTTGTATGAAATTCGCCGCGGTCCGTGGTGACTCAAGAATTGCCAGAATCTTGCGAGGACGTTCCTTGCGTATCACCCCGACCCTGAAGGCTGCTTGTACTTCGCCACACTCCACATTTAGTGCTCTTGAAGCTGCTTTGACGATCTCAATACAATCTTCATTCTTTGTTTCGGGAACGCAGTTCACTTCAATGTTTGCATTACGAGAGCTCTGCTCAAGCACATCAACCTTAATTTGCAGGCCGGATACTGTGGATTTGAGCTCTGTATTTTCTTTCGTTAATTCTTGAATGGTAGCCTCCATTGCTGTCATCCTCTCAGAGAAGTCATCAAACTGGTCGCTCATGAATGCGAGAGACTGCTTAAGGTCCTTCATGTCATTTGCGATAGACACCAAGTTGTTGAGTTTTTTATTCATGTCGAGTAAAGTTTGTTCAATCTTGTTTGGTCCCGCTGGTTGGTCATCACGGGCGCCGCTAGGGCGCGAAACTTCGGGGACTTCCTCTGAACTAGTCCCACCCCCTTCCTTACACACGTCGCACCTCCAGCGCTCCTTAGCGTCTTTCGACATTTTTTTAAAGTTTTCAATGTTTTTTATCCTTGTGCAAGCCGGGTGGAAGGCTGCCCCACATTTGGCACATTTCGCCGTTTTCGTTGGCGAGAACAAGTCTCGGTTACATTTTTTACAATCCATCATTATGAAAGGGCTACTCGCCTACACTGCAGTTTGATAAGCTTGAAGGCGCACCGTCTCGGGGACAACTCGACGCGAAGAACAAAGACCCTGTTGTGATTAGTCACTCAAACGAAGAGGGAAAAACAAAGTCAAATGCGACAGAGAAACCCTGCGATAACAGACGACACTACGATGTGACTCGCTCGGGGGTCTGAGAACAACTGAACAACTATGTGTTGTAATACCTGTCTTGTCGGTTGACAATTCACCTCTGAACGTTGGAACGTTTATGTGAATCCTAGCAGAGGCTCCCGTGACGAAGGCGGCCGAGACATCCGTCTTCAACACACAAGATCGAGGGATCGCATGAACGAACCTCTCTTGGGACCTCGAACCGGGATAAAAATCTGGTGGACCGGTAAAAAAAACATTGTCTTCGTTTGCTGAGAACGTTAAACTAGGGATGGGCGTTATTGCTACATTTTCGTAACGTTCCGTTTCGTTCGTTATTATACAATAACCGTTTTTTTTTTCTGCTACAAAATAACCGAAAAAAAACGAGTTCTGAATAACTCTTCAGCTACCGCAAGAAACCAGTCGTTTCGTTTTTTTCAGTTCTTTATTAGTTCCTACTTGCTAGTTTCTATCGTTTCTCGTTCTTCAGCTATTGCAAGAAACCGATCATTTCGTTTTGGTTTATTATTTCATTTTATATTCCATTAGAATAATTCACCATTGTATTCGCGACGAGGGTCGAAAATTTGGATAGGACTCAAAATTTGACATTATCTGAGCTCCTAATGTGCAAAAAAACGGGAAATAATAACGGGAACTTTTTCTATAAAATTTGAAAAAAATACCAAAAATCCGTTTTGGCGAGTAGATGATGAGAAAAATATGAAAGCACCAAAAAGGAGCTCCATGTGGCGTATCTGAGCTCCTAAAGTGGAAAAAACGGGAAATTTAACTTTAAATTTAAAATGAAAGAATACCAAAAATCTGTTTTGGCGAATAGATGACGAGAAAAATATGAAACCACCAAAAAGGAGCTCCATGTGGCGTATCTGAGCTCCTAAAGTGGAAAAAACGGGAAATTTAACTTTAAATTTAAAATGAAAGAATACCAAAAATCTGTTTTGGCGAATAGATGACGAGAAAATTATGAAACCACCAAGTTGCACCAAGTCGAGTACCAGATGCTCTAAAAGTGGTCAACAAATAGGGGTTGGAGCAGTTGACATGGGATGGTGGTGGGCCAAGAGGTGTCCGAAGACTACGCAGCTAACCCCCTGCGGATTTGGGCTGAATTCATAAAATTACTTCACAACGTCCGGAAGTTGAACAACGAGCGGGACGTCATACAACGTAATAATGGCCAGAGGATTGAAAAAATATACCTAAATAACGAAAAAACTGGTTGTGTGGTTTTATGAAACCATGGTAAAAGTGGAACTTTTTAGCATGGAACATGCTTTAGCCTTGATCTAACTGCCCGTGACGCGAGATGGCTGACGTAGAAGTGTCACACGAGTATTAGGAGGTTAGGAGGACAAAACTAGCGTCTGGGGAGAGGAATAGTGAGGGCTATCGCGAGCGCTCTCTCGACCCGCGGCGTTTAAGTGAACTAACGTTTTCAAAGAGTTTTTACTCTGTGCTTTCCACCCATCTTATCACCCCATGCTGTTGCTTTTAGCGTGCTTGATTCCAAGATTTTGATTTCGCCAATTTTACTGATACAATTGTGTTCAACGTGCGGCAACCCGATCGAATCAGACACTTACATTCATGGGAAGAGATGTTCGAGCATTAGGCCCGAAGGCATTAGGGACTCGAAGACGCATGTCGTGCGCATCCAACCATCTACGCTGGAATTCTCCAATGGGCCAAAATTAAGGAATGGAAGAGGGAAATCGAGCCAGCAAACGATTGCAAACGATTGCTAAAACCCTTCAAAGCTAAAGTTAGCATGCTAGATGCTAACGAAAAAGGTCTAGTTATGTGCTACGTGACTGGGTGGTTTTATTACAATGTAATGAATGTCATTAGGTATGTAGGGCCCAAAAATGAAATGTCCGCCCGCCGTCCTTTTTTTTTTTTTTTTTTTAATTTGAAAGTTTGACAAAATACTCGGTTCCTCATTTAGTTGTAACCACAACGTTTTCAGTCCGATCGCTCTAAGGTGTGGGGATAAAAAGAGGCTACGGGAGGGATTTTTTTAAAAGGGTTTTGGCCATGGGGTTGGGTTAGTTGCCGCTTTGTGAGAATTTTTGGGAGTATAATCCATTTTTTGGGTCTCAGACCCATCCTCACCGTAGGTACCTATCAATGGGGCTTCAAATGTTTGAAGGAAGTCAGGAGGTCGTAAAAAGTGCCTTATTCAGAGTACATACTTCAA
Source organism: Pilophorus perplexus (assembly GCA_955831195.1). NCBI lineage: Eukaryota > Metazoa > Arthropoda > Insecta > Hemiptera > Miridae > Pilophorus > Pilophorus perplexus. Next base: position 119,167 of record OY037014.1, on the reverse strand, counting down.
GACATAGAATTCATCTATAGAGTTCAAGTATTTTACGAAATTGTAGTTCCTTTGAAAAAAAACAGTCATAGATTTACATCTGATGTAATTAAATTTTGTTCTCAATTGATACAAAAGAATAATAAACCCTTGTGAGCAATTCAAGGGGGGTGTCTGCCCAGAATCTATCAAAACTAAGAGAAGAGATTTTAAAAATATTATATACCTACTTATTATTCGCAGCGTTTAAAAAATATAAATCTACCCCCATGTCTGTGAGGCTAGAGGCGAGAGAGAAGACATTAAAAAATTTTGTAAAAAAAAAAAAAAAAAAAAAAATGTACACTTGTTAATAAATTGTTTAACACTTACTCATATTCAACAGGTTTTGAGTGTTGGGTTACCCATTTAGTTGCCTAAAGAGTAAAATACGTACGAGCAAAATACGTACGACAGATACATTCTTAATGATCTATGCAGACCCCAAAAATCTGTATAAATACGGATAAAAATCCGTGGATGGCAACACTGCTGTAGACTCCTTGATAATGTTAGTTCGCTTAAACGCCGCGGGTCAAGTGGGCGCTCGCGTTAGCCCTCACTATTCCTCTCCCCAGACGCTCCGGGAGGACAAAGGAGCTATTTTTTATCAAACAATTGCCATGGCAAGAAGAATTGAAGAATTGCAATTGTTGATTTCTTTCTGCTTGGCAACGTTACTATGCAAAGCATGTTCCATGTTTCTTGAATTTTAGCCAAAGGCTCTAAGCAGTATTTTTTTTTTTTCACATTATAGACATTTAACTGAAAATTTTCGGAACAATATTCCATTAAGGGTATAAAAATCGCTTCATCAATCTTAATGTTATACTTCGAAAATGGGAATGATATTGGGAAATGATAAAAGTATACTAGGTCTAGATACATTATATATAATAATATTATATAATAGATATTATATCAGTATATATTATATAGATAATACATAATATAATCTATAATATAATAGGTACTCTAACATATATTAGGTATATGTTAGTCTCAATAAATAGCTCACTGACGTTCGGCAGCCACGCCCGAAGTTGGTACCTACTACCACTGAGGCGAGCCTAGCGAGAATTTCAGGAAATGATGTCCACATTTTTCAATCTGTTAGAGTCTCAATAAATAGCTCACTGACGTTCGGCAGCCACCACCACTGAGGCCGACCGTCACGCGACATGCAACACACAGACGAAAAAGTTTGAGACGATGTAATAAAAGTTTCACTTTAAAAACTGTTGAGTATCAACGACTTTGTAATGGGCGAGAATAATTGAACAAGCGAAAAGAAACGAACCTTACCTGTGTGAAAATGGAACGGAATATAACTTCGGCGTTTACAAACTTCTGAACAAAAGAAATGAAACGAACTAGACAGAAACGTATAGTTCTGAACAACAGAAACGAACTTTACGGAAAAATAACTGTAACAGAAAAAGAACGGAAAAACGCTGCAAATTTTACACAAGGGTTTATTATTCTTTGATATAGGTTACTTGTACAGAAATTTAATTCTGTCAATGAAAAAATTAAAAAAATTTTTTTTTGGATTTTTATATTTCAAAAAAAAATTTTTTTGGGGGGATTTTTTTTTCAAAAATGTTTTTTTCTAAAATTATGTATTTTTTACTCGAAAAACATTTAACTTCCTGGGATTCTTCAAAAATCCCATTTTTAGCCCCATGAAAGCCCTATAGATCGAGACAGTGAAATCGGATCGTCTCGGGACCCCCAAAAATGGATTCTACGTCCAAAAATACTTCGAAAACGACACCTAACTCGATCCCATACCCCAAAGCCTTCAAAACACCCCTCCCGTAGCCCCATTATAGCCCCATAGCGCCCCACGGGTTTGGGCGATCGGACTGAAAACCTTGCGGGCACAACTAGATGGTAAACCAAGTATTTTGTCAAAATTTCAGATTTTTAAAAAAATTCCTACTGCCCAAAACGGCCTGGACGGCGGACGGCGGACGGCGGACGGCGGACGGACATTTCGGATTTTGAATGTAGACCTCTTGAAACGGATAATGTCAAATTTTGAGGCCGATCGGAGTCGTCGACCCGCGTCGCGAAAACATAGGTGTATTATTCCAAGAATAATAAACCAAAAACGGACGAACGGAAAGACGCAGCGCTTCTTCGTTTCTCTCGCCTCAGGCAATGGGAGACACAGGTTTTTTGTTGTTGTTGTTGTTGGTGTGGTCGCCAAAAATGTCAGCTTCATCAGAGAGTTTAGGTAGGTAGGTACCTAGTTACTATTTTAAAAAAATATATAGGTAGGCACCTCACTTGAATCTGAAGGTTTAAAAGAAAATTTTTTTAGGCATTGTACTAAAAATTATAATTTATAACTGTTATTTTAGAAATTGAATAACGGTTAGTTCGTTATTTTTAAATAACTAGTTATTCGTAACGTTATTAGTTATGCGACCCATCCCTACGTTAAACTAGCCATAGCAATCTACGACTGAGGGGGGAGAGCTGGGTGCCGCCGACCCGGCTTGTTGATGGACCTACAGTCGTAGTGATAAGTCTTGTATTAGGGATTGGACCTCGACCACCAGAAGGCAGAAGTCATCGGTACCATATCAGTGAACAATGTGTCGTCCGGGCGTAAGTTCAAGGTGAGACTCCGTTGATTACCTGATAGGTAAACATCGTAGTCTCTCCTCTGGTTGGTAGCCGTTCCCACAAATCTTTAATCTCTTTAGCTATTGGAATGTCGTCCCAATTCTATTCCGTGAGGTCTACATTCTAAATCCGAAATGTCCGTCCGCCGTCCGGGCCGTTTTGGGCAGTAGGTGTCCCTTCCAAGGGACACCTACTTGATCTCCCAGCATTCTTTCTGTAAACGATTTTTCGGGCCATTTTGTCTTGAATGGCATTCATCAAGGCCCCCTAAAGAGAGAAAAAAAAGAAGAATCGCGGTTTGTAACCTAGGGCTCACGTTATAACCTTCTAAATTTTGTTTACATCTCAATGCCGTCTGAAGACTGATTTGTCTTCAGATTTTTCCACGGCATGCCCCCAAAACGGAACGAATTTTCAATAAATCGATTTCTTCGTGTTGTCAAATAGTTGTGAAAAGAAGTTGATTAAAAATGCCTGTTTTATTTTGTGGAAAGTCGGTGGAAAATAAGCCTAGAAAGTGGGTGTCCCTTGTAAGGGACATCGGGCATACTGACAACTAAGCATTCATCTTTTCTGATATCATGTTCTCGGTGTTTCAGGAAGTTATGTGTTTTGTAAGCTGGATTTGCATGTTACAATTTATAAAGTAGCATCGTCAAGTAGCTAACCTACATCATCAACGGAAATAGCATAAAGTCGTGGGCTGGTGGGGGATCGGGGATGAGTTTTACATGCACAGTGTTATGTGAGGCACGTCATTATCTAGGAACTTTCTATCTAGCAACTATTTAGCAATCTAATTGTCATGGTACTCACACACATAAGGTCGAGAATTGGCTTGGTAAAATAGAAAATTGTTGTGGATTGTCCCAAAGTCGTCCAGCAATACGACCCCTAAATGGGAGGCGTTGACCAATTCTACCAAATTGTTGGATCTTTGAGTGTGGGTATGAAAGGAAACAAAATTTGCCTTTGGATTGGATGCAGCATGTCAAAGTGCGTGGATACTCTATAAAAATACGACGAATGGTCCAGAAAACAAAATTACTTAGTGATTTTAGGAGGGCTGTTGTTCAGCACTACCTTTTTACACAGGGGGACTCAAAATCCAAAATCCAAAATCCAAAGAAGAAACTTTCTGTAATTTCAGCTCCAAAGCAGCGCCAGGTTTAGTGAAGATTTTGGCCATAAAAAAGTGGTGTGTCCTCAAAAGAGGTGCAGATTTTGCCTCAAATACACGACATTTATGTGTGAACAATGCGGTGTCGGATTACACGTTCGTACGACTTCCACCAACAACAGTAACTGTTGTTGTTGTCAAGCACTCGACAGTTACTCTGATTGATTGTTTTCAAATCATTTTGAGGTCCAAATTTGCTACAATTCTTTATTTATTCAAAAAATATATTGATTTTTCACGTTTTATTTCAATTTGGAGTTTTTCCTCATTAACCGACCTTAGCTGCCGGTATGCCCGATGTCCCCTACAAGGGACGGCCTCACAGCAGTCAATCAGCAGGTGAGGGGATGAGAAAAACATCATGGACCATCTATTTAGAGTCTAAAGAAACGAAAAAATTCAAAAGTTGACAATTTTTTTGATCAGGTCACTTTTGGGCGTTTGGGGTTAATCTGAAATGTTGACAAAGTACTTCGTTTACCATCTAGTTGTTCCCGCAAGCTTTTCAGCCCGATCGCCCAAACCCTTGGGGCGCTATGTGGCTACGTGAGGGGTTTTTTTGAAGGCTTTTAGCTATGGGATGGAGTTAGGTGTCGTTTTCGAAGTATTTTTTAACGTAGAATCCATTTTTGGGGGTCCCGGAACGATCCAATTTCACTGTGGCGATCTACAGGGCTTTCATGGGGCTAAAAATGGGATGGGAGAAAAAATGGGGGAAATGGGTTGGGGGGGGGGGGGCAACACAGTTGCTGGACAGCACAGTTGCGTTGGAGCTCGAAATAGGGATCTCCGCCAGGGTCCCGTCATCCATCGAACTTTGAAATTTAGCGACGTAGTTCCAATAACCCCTCTTTCCCGATCATTGTGGCGACGCGGGGACGAGGACTCTAACGGGAAATAAATAGGAGACGCGTGGCGAAGGATTCGAAGAATTGCGCGAGGAGCTCATAGTACGGCGCGCCGTCGGGCGACGTGTCGACGAATCTCCCCCTCGTGTATTTAATTTAGAATAATAAGATCGATAAAAGTGTACGTATTTCTACGATCAAAAATTACAGTTTCTCATCTCTTTTCTATTGTTAAGGAATTAAATAGGTACAGGATGATGGTATCCCATATATTTTGGTTTATTATTCTTGGAATAATACACCTATGTTTTCGCGACGGAGGTCGACTACTCCGATCGACCTCAAAATTTGACAATATCCGTTTCAAGAGGTCTAGATTCCAAAACCGAAATGTCCGTCCGCCGTACGCCGCACAGTAGGTACTTTGACATGTGGACAAAAAATAAAAAATCGTTAATTTTTTCCCCTAGTCAAAAAGTCGCAAATTGTCACTAGATAGTTCCTGGTCAAGAAAAACGTTCAAATATCGTAGCTGCCTACTACAATATTAGCATGCTCCTTTTAGTAGTGATTTTTCCTTCTTCACGTGCGCATAAACCCAATCACTATGGCTGGAGTTTAACAGGTAAGTAGACATACTTTGCAAATTTATTCTTTACTAGCACTCAGACATAACTTTATCGGGCATCACCACCAAGTGAGAGTCGCTCAATTTAGCGGGCGTAAAATTGGCCAGGGAGTAGAGAGAAATCGTCTTCCCACACACCAAAATGTTTCCGAAACTAGTCTCTCTGGCTCGCTTCGCTCGCTCCCCTAGTGGTGTGCGTAGCATCGATGGACACGTTCATAACCCTGCATCAAGGTCAACTGTATCAACATACTGTATCAACAAACTGTATCAACACAGTTACTGTGTCAGTATCGCTTCGACCTTCACCGTGAACGCATCCGCTCTCGTTCGGAGTTGTGTTTTCTCCAAACAATAAACTGTTTTAACTTCGGTCTCCCACCTGAAAATCGGCGTGAGCTGTGTTGCGACGTTGCGTACCAGTTTCCGCGAGGATCTCGGACTTTCTGGCCATTTAATTCGCCGTCGGTGAGATTTTAAATAGCGCTTTTAATAACGTTTTGTTTCCTTGACTCGCCTCAAGGGCCGGACTTCTCCTCGTGGTCGGGTCCCCTCTCCGATTGTTTGTTCCCACCTCGACCGTTCTGTTTTCGTTCGTCTTGTTTACCTGATAACATTGTTCCACACTTATTAATGGCCTGCTCCAAGTGCACCACGCCTCTCCACGATGATGATGCCTTGCCTTGCTCACTATGCAATTCCGCCTTTCATTTCAGTTGTGTTGATCAAACGGACGCGAGCTTCCTATGTAAATAAATATGATGATCTCCTAGCAATAAAGGCCGACATTGACAGAGTTAATTCTCTCAACATTAATGAGCGCATCGTTTCACTTGAAGAGATGCTCGCAGAGTTAAAGACTACCTCCTTGAGCTATCCACCCACAGAAACCGAGGACCACCTGGAGGCTACCTTTGCTGAACTCGAGGAGCGTCGGCGCAGGTCTGCTAATGTGATCATCTTCAATGTCCCGGAGGCCAAATCATCAGACCCTAAAGCATCAGCCCCTAGTGACGATATGTCCTACCTCTCGGGCCTCATCAGCGATATCGCCCCTGACCTTCAGCCCTCCATCCGTCGGACTTACCGTTTGGGCCGCGCAGTCACGCAGAAGCCTCGCCCCCTGAAAGTTCTTCTGGATAACCCAGCTAATGCTTCTGCTCTTTTTTCTTGGATTCGCTCGGTGAGGCCCAGAGAGCTCTCAGCCACTTATGACCAGACTCCTCTGCAGCGAAGGCACCTCGAGGGAACTCGTGCCGAGTTGAGGAGGAGGCTGGATGGTGGTGAGACTGAACTCACTATAAAATACGTATCGAGCGTCCCTAGGGTCGTACCTCTCCACTCTCCAATACATACCCATTCTGCCTCTTCTCCAAAAAGCTAGCTTCCCAAACCAGTACAACTCTCAATCATCTTTTTATCTAACTACCCGGGTAAACACCAAACTTCACGTTCCCTACCTTCTCTCCGAACTCGTCTACCGATTACCAACTGCGTCACCCCTACTGAGGCCTCATCATTCTGCTGCTACAACCCATATTAATTGCAATAGATTAAATTTGTAATTAACATAAGTCATATTGCGTTACACATCTCACCTGTTTTTATTCCGCTTGTGGTGCGTTCACCGTGATTACTATTTTCTTGTAATTGGGCTAGTCCCGTTTTTGAATAAATAAAAATAAAATAAAAATAAAATAACTGCTCCTTCAACATCAACCCCCCTGGCTGATAAAATGATCGGCCGAGCGAAGCAAGGCCCCCCCACCCCTGTCAAAGTGCTAGGGAAATCAAATTTGAAATAATATAACCACCTATGTGTGTGGTGTGGGGGGGGGGGGGGGGGGGGGGGTAGAGTGATCGCGGCGGGTGGGCGGGGAACTGCAGACGCGAATTAAAACGATCCAATTGTCTTCTCACCCGTCCAACACAGAAATCCGTATTATGTCCGCTCGCTCGTCCCCGCGCGAATTAAAACGATCCAATTGCCTACACACCCGTCCTACACAGAATTCCGTTCAGCCGTTTAGGTGCCTATAAGACACGACAGACACAGAAACCTGTGCCTCAAATCACCCACCTGCAGACCCCATGTGAATTAAAACGATCCAATTATTGTCTTCTCACCGTGAACTCGCCCCCTCCCCCTCGCTTCACTCGCTCCCCTAGTGGGGTGCGTAGCGTCGATGGACACGTTCATAACCCTGCATCAAGGTCAACTGCTCCTTCAAATTCAACCCCCCTGGCTGATAAAATGATATTGGCTGAATTCCCCACTCCTACCCTTCTTTAGGGAAGGAGAGGGGGTTGAAGGAGGAGAAAACGTAAAAAATCCTTGAGGGCGCTCAATCTATCTCAGAATGTAGATCATTTTTGAATTTCTCGAGATTTTCAAGAAGGTTGGCAAGGGGGTAGATGGGCGAAGGGTTTACAGGGGGGGAACGCTTCACTCAGCCGATCACCCCTTAGGGGAGAGTGGGTACGCCCCGGACAGAGGGTCGCCCCGGACAGTGAGGTTTTGCTAGGAAGAAAGATTCGGAAAAGGCTCAAACTATCAGAGGCCTCTGTTGACGTGCTCGCGAACTAATTTCCCGAATTTGGAACCTTTCTCACTGCTATTTCTTTACTCACAAGTGTTCAAAGTTCCGGTCGTGTTCCCTTCTTATTTTGGCTCCCTCGAAACTAAGCGTGAGGACATTTTGATAGTTCTTTTCACGTTTTTAGCGTTTCCAGTAGTGGAGGCACGCATTCGCTATTATGATTTGAAGCAACAACCTTGTTGAATCGGAATTATGGAAATGCCAGATGTTTATCAAAAATGAAGCTGTTGGGGACAGCCCGGACATCCGACATGGGGTCGCCCCGGTCTATTGTAACACAGTGAAGACTTCACTTAGTGTCCGGGGTGACCCCACATTGCAAGACATTTATAAAAATGAGAAAATAAATTTAATTAACCTTCCAGGGCCCGCGTGGGCGGTAAATTGGCCGCCTTTTTGAAAAAAATGATTGAAACATTTTCCCCATTTTCAGAATTGGAGAAATACTTGAATTATTCCTGTCCGGGGTGACCCATACCCCTGACCGGAGTGACCCCAGGGGTGGGGTCACGCCGGTCAAATGCCTTTTTTTCAACTTTTCAATTATTATCACATTTGAGAACGATTAGCTTCCTTCATTGAGATGGATCATTGAAATTGGATAGTATCAGAAGCGAACCACGTATTAAGCATAAATTTATGACCATTACGGGCTTGTAGGCAGACCTCCAAAGTTAGGTGTCCGGGGCGTACCCACTCTCCCCTAATGGTGGGGGTGGGGGGAAGGTAGAGTTTGCACGGCGGTGCCTCACCCCACGCGAATTTAAACGATCCAATTGTCTTCTCACCGTGAAATCGCCCCCTCCCCCTCGGTTTTTTGAAATCCGACTTCGGAATCGGATTGGCCATATTTTGGCGCGCATTTGGCTCGCGGATACCATACATAAAAAAACGGCTCCTTACTGGGTATTTTTTAACCCGAAAAAACGTGGGACAAACGCGAGAAAGACGATTTATTTCGACGAATTTTCGACGAATTTCCCGGGCGAATTTCCGATTTACGGTTTGACCGACGTCTTCCTCCAGGTCTGATCTATACGGCTCGTATTTTTTCGTAATTTTTTCGACCCCCTAAACGGCGTTTGGCGAGAGTTAAAAGTGGAAAACCTCCGCTCGGGAACACCCTTATTGTATGAATCCTTTGTATCCCGTACCTCCAACACGATTTTATATTATTGTATAGGTGCCTATAAGTAGGGATGGGAAATCGGTAAGAAGTATCGATTTTTTGAATCGATTCAGAATCGGATGCTCCAAATCGATTTCCCAAAAAAATCGCCACAAAAGTATCGATTTTTTGGAAAATCGATTCAAAAATCGGTCTTACAAAAAAAAATGTTTTTTTAATGAGTGATAACGGTAGATATATTCAAAGTAGGTAGATTCAAGAAAAAAATTGTTAAAAAAAATTTACCTATTTAAAATTAAAATTGTATTAGTTTACAAAAATTTTGATAATAAACATTTAATCAGATGAGTTATCAGTTTCGCCGTCTGAAAAAGCCATGGCGGACGTCGCTCGTAACTAGTGAGTTTTGTTGTTACTACGAGGGCGTCAGAGCAATACCCCACATCGTCATTTTTGGCGAAAATGAGTTAAACTCATTGAGTTTGGGATATCGTTGGACGCGTCCTCTCGTGACGAATTGATCAAACTAATAAGTTCCATGAAAAAATCGATAGGCAGCGCGTACATCGTCTCTAAGTGAATACCCCTCATCGTCATCAGGTGTTTTATACAATTTCTATAAATTCAACAATTTCAACACCCCATAACGACTCGTTTTTTAGAAAACAAAGGGTTTTTCCGAATATTTTCTTATAAGTCTATAGAGATTGGTGTTCTGAATGAGGAAAGCACAAGTATACTTATATCTGTGGTGATAGAGAAAAGCAAGTCATTGGCAGGTAGTTTTTTGGCTCTCCTGAAAAGTTGTCCAAATGACGATGTGTAGTATTGCTCCGACGCCCCTAGCTAATGCTATTAATCATAATTTTTAATCGAAATTTGCATGAATCACTTGAAATACAGTGAAAATCGTTTATAACGGATTCAAGATTTTTTTTTTTAAATCAGTAGTAAAAAATCGATTCACGATTTTTAAAAAAATCGGAAGTAAAAAATCGATTCACCGAAAAAATCGGAACCTGAAGATCGATTCAAAAAAATCGAAAAATCGATTTTTTGAAAAAATCGGAAATCGATTCCCATCCCTACCTATAAGACACGACAGACACACCCGCCTGCAGACCCCATGTGAATTAAAACGATCCAATTATTCGGTCGTCATCGACTCGGCACACCTCTTTTTCAATTAGCTCGGCACACCCCCAAAAAAATGTCTAACGTGACTGTACGCTAGCTTTCATATTTGTATTTACTCGAAGAACCTCTCTTGGTTCGACGTGGTGGTTTCTTGCAGCGTTGCCAACCCTACCACAATTGTGGTAGATCTACCGCTTTTCAATCTCATCTACCACTCTACCGCAATGGCACCCAAATCTACCACTTTTTTGACATTTTTCTCAAATCGCACTGTCCACGTTTTTTAATTTTTCTTCTTCGTTAAATTTACCACCTGTTATATATATGGGGGTTAATTTGCATGGGGGTAGCCGTGATCTTCATGAATGCTATTCTAGCAACCCTGACGTGTCCGCCATAGCTTCTCACGGATCCCGTAAAACTAATAAACACAGCTACTGTTATCACTGCTTTGAACAGAAGAGTCCTAGTCCAATTGAAGAGTGTACTGCATTGTTCAACCTTCTTCCCTTTCTTTAGGACGAATCTACAAACAAAAGAACGACGACAAGGTTGTTTCCGATGGTTTTCGTTAATAACCTAACATGGAATAAATTGTTTTTCCATTAAAAAACACAAACCGTCGTGGTTATGAAGTAGGTAGGTACCTACCTAGGTGCTTATTAATGTTTTTATGTTAGCCTGGAAGATATTTCACAGGTATTTTTTGACGAAATTCTAGGTTTACCATCTAGTTGTGCCCGCAAGGTTTTCAGTCCATTCGCCCCGCGGAGCTACAGGAGGGCTTTTTTGAAGGGTTTCGGCTATGGGGTCGAGTTAGGTGTCGTATTCGAAGTATTTTTGAACGTGTTATCCATTTTTGGGGGTCCCGGAACGATCCGATTCCACTGGTATGTAGCGCTTTCATGGGGCTACAAAAGGGGTTTTCTGAAGGGTTCCAGTAGGTCAAATATTTTCCAAGTGAAAAAAATTTTGAACTTTTTTTTAAAAATACCTATTTTTATTGACACAGAATTTTTTTTCCCCGAAAGTAACATATATCAAAGAGTAATAAACCGTTGTGTAAAATTGGCAGCGTTTTTTCTACATGATATGTATTATATACATATATTATATACACCTACCGCTTTTCTGCAACGATTCTCCCGCTTTTTGATCCAGACTGGTTAGCATCACTGGTTTCTTGCTTCTGCGATAACAATGCAATGGCTTCGTCGAGACTCGATGGAGATTTTTCAAGGGCTATCTCCCGGAATATGGGTTGTCGCAAGTTGTCCACATGACGTTGTTCCACGACGTCAGATCCAGCAACACATCTTCTTATTATTTTGTTTGGCTTAGTGATAACATCTTCCATAGCTTTTCTTTTCACTGACGCACAGTGGGCTAGATCGCATAATTAGGTGGAAAAAACTCAAAATAAGTATCGTATTGGCTATTCGCTTTTTCAATGTATCTTCAAGTACTGAGTCGATTTAGACTGCCCTCCACTTGATAAAGTTAACATTTTATGAATTATACTCGTTTTTGTGTCAAAAATTGTCATAAAATATGAGATATTCCAAGAAACTCGACATCAACATTACGCCTTATCGCGGGGTGCTAACAGCCCGTTTTTTTCCATATTTCTCGAATAGAACTCGATTAGATCACATATTCAAGGAGCGCAAAACCTGCAATTACCTGCGATTTTAGTAATACTATTTTAAAGCTAATTTAATCGACTTTTTCATAGTTTTTTTTGCAGGAACAGCAAAAGAATTGAAATTAATCAAATGTCGACTTTGAAGGATGTTTTCTACCTACCTTAGGTGGAACTCTCCATCGTCAAATTAATTCTGAAGGGCAACTGGACACCACAGCCGACAAACACATTATGAAGTGAGAAAAGAGATAAATCGAGTATTCCGATAGTTTCACGCCTCTCGGTGTAAACATTGGCGCCCCCCCTTCCAGGGCAGAGTTCGCAAACAAAACCTCTATGAAACCCACCTATTAGAATCGCATTCTGGTAACTTTCAAAATGGGGTTTTTTCCACCTAATTATGCGATCTAGCCCACTGTGTGACGTCGCGTTCACTGGTCGTGATCTCCAGAAACCTCCTCGACAATCGAAACACGTTGACAAGTCTCTACCAGCAGGATAATGTCAGGTTTATACCTCTACAATTTGAAAAAAAAAAAAAAAAAAAAACTGATTTCAAAATAATTGAAAAGCTGACTGTATTTTTCAAAATTGAAGCGTCAGAGCAGCACCAGTACAGTCCCGTCACCAACACCGTGCCGACTTAATGTATACTCAGCCGAGGAAAGGTGTGCCGAGATGATGTGCACTTAATTGACTTCCTAACAATAGATCGTGCCGAGTCGATTGACGCCCTTATTGTCTTCTCACCGTGAACTCGCCCCCTCCCCCTCGCTTCACTCGCTCCCCTAGTGGGGTGCGTAGCATCGATGGACACGTTCATAACCCTGCATCAAGGTCAACTGCTCCTTCAAATTCAACCCCCCTGGCTGATAAAATGATATTGGCTGAAATCCCCACTCCTACCCTTCTTTAGGGAAGGAGAGGGGGTTGAAGGAGGAGAAAACGTAAAAAAGATTCAAGATTCAAGATTCAAGATTTTTTATTGCCAAGAACACAGAGTGCAAAGACAAGGTCAAAATTTCCTTACAAAATTACAGCTCACAAAAACTTACTTCAATAATACAGCGGTAGGTAGTACATCATTAACAAGCTATTAGGGTCCATTCACACTGACCGCGATTTGGGCGAAGCGAAGAGAAGCGAAGCGAAAGCGGTTACGCGCGAAAAAGACAAAACACCGCGCGAGTAAGGTTTTTGAATGGGTGGGTGGGACGGGCGTTCACCATAGATATGGAATAACTGGATGTCTGACTCCGTAAGGCGGAACCGTGCCAGAAGTTTTGGGAAAATCCAGAGCGCCTCCCCCCCACCACCACCTGCCCACCGTCGTTCGTCAGCTTCACCAGACCACTCACTGGTGGGCAAAAGCAAGTAGGGCCAGCGCTTGGGACCGTGGGCATCTGCCTTTTCAAATTCTTTTAGTGTTCTTTTTAGCAATAAACATCGAAGGGTTAAGTAAAACGATTCTAAAAAATATTGTGAATATAACGTTAATTTTGAATTATTTATACTCGTGTGTTTGTATTCGTTTAAAACAACGAATGATCGGTAGAAATGGGGTAGTTAAGTTCAGATGAAATTAGAAAGGAAACTACTCATTTCACGTTCATAATTACTGTTTATTATAACAGTAATATATAATAGTATGTAATTTATAGTACCAAACGTGATCAATCAATCGTTTTACGCTAATGATACAATGTAATGAAGGCAATATAATTAATGTCTAGGTAAGTAGAATAACATATAATTACTTCCTAGGTAAATAGAGTATCAGAATAATTACTACCTACTAACCTAGGTACTAATTAGTACCTACAAAAATTTAAGAAACTCATATTATTTAATAATGCTTAAGCTTTTTGTCGAACACCAAGGTTTTTGTAACAAATTGGTTGTTGTCGGGGTGAAATGAAACACAACAAGTTTCATCCACCAAAAAGTTTATTAATAATTATTAATTATAATTAAGTTATTTCGGCATAAGGCCAACCCAAAAGACTTTACGATCTGGCGCTATCCAAAATCTGAACATTCTCCGAATCTCCACTTCCTCCGCGGTTGCAATATGTTTTGCCCTCACCATGTCATGGTGGACACAACTAACACCTCCTCACATTATTTTTTTTTTTTTAAAGAAAAATAATTGAATTAATTAATAATAAAACTCAAATATAGTCTGCCATCCATGCTGGTGGTTTTCTAGCACGAGCTGCTGGTTGAGCTTCCTGTCCCTGTGTGCCTGATCCTTGCCGATGTGTGTTTGGCTCCGCGAAGACTGCTGGGTGTTCTTTATTCTGATGGTCTGCCACTGACGGTGGGGATATTTTGGCAGGAGCATGTTGTGAGTGGCGAAGTCTAAGGTGTTGTCTGTTCCTTCTCAACTTCTCCCCATTCTGAGTCTCCAGGATGTAGGATCTAGGATGAGCTGACTGCCCAACTATAGTTGCCTGGTCCCACAAACCCTTCTGTCGTTCAAACACCACCCTGTCTCCCTCTTTTAGAGGGTGAAGCTCCACTGTTCCCGAGTTGTAGAAGCGAGCACTGTCATCCGCTGCCTGCTGCAGTCTTGACTGAACTTCCTTCTTGGGTGGTACGTTGAAATCAAGCAAGGATGCTGCAATTGGAAGCTTGTCCCTCAAGCGCCTGCCGAAGAAGAGCTGCGATGGAGCAAACCCAAGAGATACCACGGGGGTGTTCCGGTACTGCAGCAAGGCCCAGCGCAAATCTGTGGTCTTTCGCAACAAATTCTTGGCAATGCTCACAGCTTTCTCAGCCAACCCATTGGATCGAGGGTACCTTGGGCTTGAGTTAGTCACCCTAAAGCCACACTCCTCCGCGAATCCCAAAAACGTCCTGCTGTTGTAAGGCACATTATCACACACACATTCCTCAATTATTCCATATCGAGAAAACTTGTCACTGAAGATTTCCACCAACTTAGTCGCAGTCTTCTCTGTCAGCAGGTCCAGTTCCAGCCACTTTGAATAGCTATCATAAATAACCAAATAGTCCTTTCCACCAAAAGACAGCAAGTCTGACCCAACCCGCTGCCAAGGACGAGAGCTGATGGTGTAGGGAAGCAAAGGCATGCGCTGATTTGAGCGAGAATACCTCAAGCATGTGTCACAGGTCTTCACAAAGTTCTCAATGTCGTACGACATCCGAGGCCAGTAGAAGCTTGTACGAGCCTTTGCTTTACACTTGTCCACGCCTAAATGACCAGTATCATGGATTTCTCTCATTATAGGGGCCCTCAACGAATCAGGGACAATAATTTTATCATTGACGAGTAGAATTCCATCTTCATTTGATATAAGGTGACTTACTGCAGCATATGGCTGAACCGCTGCTGACGTTTTCCCTGACCAACCACCAGTAACTTCTCTCAGAAGGAGACTGAGGGTCTCATCAGCCGAAGTGGCATTCCGAATCCTCTCCAACCATTGTTGGGAGATGGCCAACCTGCTGGTCACTGAGTGTATATACCTGTTCGTCTCCCCCAAGTCAGGTGGTGGTAGTGCGTGCGGTTCATGGCGTGACAAGAAGTCCGCCAAGTATAAATCCTTTCCTGGAACATAGCTAACAGAGAGGTTATAGAGATGCAACTGTAGTCTCATCCGACGAAGCCTGGAAGGGATCTTTGACAGCTCTCGCTGAAACACTGTCTGGAGTGGCTTGTGATCCGACTGAACCTGAATGTGGCGACCATATATGAAATAGTGAAACCTTGAGCAGGCAAAGTGGATGGCCAACATCTCTTTCTCAATCTGAGAATAGTTCCGCTCCGCAGTCGTCATCACTCTTGAAGCAAACAAGACAGGGTGCCCCTCCTGCATAAGACAAGCCCCCAAACCAAACTGCGAGGCATCCGCCTGCAATATCACCGGCACTGAGGGGTCAAAGAACCTGAGCACAGGGGGCGACGACAATAGCTGTTTGAGGCGCTGAAACTCTGTCTCATGTCTATCCTCCCAACTCCAACTGCCCTTGGAGACAGCCAACCCTCGGAGGGCAACTGTCAATTCTGAAGCATGCGGCACAAACCTGCTCAGATATTTTACCACTCCAAGAAATCTCTCAAGTTCCCTCCTGGACCGTGGAGCCTGTGTGCGGCCAATTGCCTCAACATGTTTGGACGATGGTGTCACTCCAGCTGCTGAAACTTTCATTCCCACAAAATCAACCTCCGTCAAGCATACCTGAGATTTATCACTGTTGAACCGCACATTGGTTACTCTTGCCCTCTCCAAGAACGCCCGAAGTCTTCTATCGTGCTCCTCACGAGTAGAACCTGAGATGACAGCATCATCGAAGTAAATAATGACTCCATACAGACCAGTAAATGCTTCCTGAATTTTCCTGGTGAAGATCTCTGGTGAAACCGAAAGCCCAAAAGGAAGCCGATTGAAGCAATAGTTCCCAAATGGGGTGCTGAATGTGCACAACTGAGCACTCTCGTCGTCTAGAACCACATGCCAGAACCCATTTCTCATGTCAATCACTGTGAAAAACTGTTGTCCACTAAGCTGGGCCAGAATTTCGTCAGGGGAGGGTATCAGAGCAGGCTGAAGCAACAGCGCCGCATTCAGATCCTTAGGATCCAGGCAGAGGCGAAGGTCCCCATTAGTCTTCTCAACAATCACGAGGGGATTCACCCAGGAGCTCGGGCCTGTCACCCTGGTTATGATTCCATCAGCCTCGAGTTTCCTCAAAGTAGAGTCCAACCGGCTATGAAGGGCCTGCGGAATGCGCCTGGGGGGGTGGATCACCGGAGTAGCATTTGGTTTCAGCTCTAGATGAACGGCACCAGGGAGCTTTCCAAGGCCCTGGAAAAGATCGGCAAACCCCTCCAAAATCCCTTGCTGATGGCAGCCCAAAACTCCATCCACTGGCACGATCCGTTTGATGAGGCCCAGCTGCTGAAGAGATGCAAAGCCCAGGAGCGGCACTGCCCGAACATCAGCCACAACGAACAAAATGGACCCGGGTCCCCAAAGCCCGGGTCCTAAATGCACTGTCTCCATACGACATTAACATTATGTTACTTGACTGAAGGTTTTCAACCTTACCACCAATACGGCCTAAACTCACTCAATGGCAGAACGTTAACTGCCGCACCACAGTCGAGTTTGCACAACACCCTGTGAGGGCCAACCCGGAGAGGTTCAAACCAGGCCGTCTCCCCACCAACCTCCAACTCGTCAATTTTTGTCAAACGAGATGAGGCACAAATTACATGGACGTCGAAATCACTGGAATCAATACTGTAGAGCGAACCAACTGGAGCCTCGTCCTCTGGGGGAACTACATTATGGGGGTCCTCGTCCTCACCCACATCAACTGCGTGCGCGGAATTCCTAGGACAGCATTTCGCAAAATGGTGGAGTTCCCGACATTTGGCACACTTCTTATTGTACGCTGGACATGCACGAATTCCATGCTTATATGCACACCGTGTGCATAGGAAAACCTTGTCAGTTGTCGACTGGGGCACGCCACTTCTGTTAGGTTTATCCGTCCCAAGAGCAAGAACAGGCTCTGGCTTGACAGCAATTTGTCTATCTATCAAGCTGGCATGCACCTTGCTAGACTCAAACGCCCGACATGCAGAGATCACCTTCTCCAATTTAATATTGGGCTCCCTGAGCAGCCTAGTACGAAGGGTCGAGTCGGAAACGCGCATAATAATTTGATCTCGTATAATGGACTCCTCCTGATCACCATATTTACAATTTCTGACCGCCAGCCTAAGCTCAGTCAAAAATTCGTCGAAAGGCTGAGACGCTTTTTGACCAATCGATAAAAATTTAAAACGTTCCATGACAACATTGTCGAGAGGCGCGCAATGTGCATCAAACGCCCCCAAAACAGAATCCAAGTCAGTAGAGTCTTCATCCAACCCAAAAGAGTTGAAAAGGCGACGCCCCTCCTTTCCAATAACATTAAGGAAAATCGATACCTGATAACTGTTTCGTTTATCCTTGAAGCCACTAGCTCTCATGAACAACTTGAATTCCTGTTTCCATTCTGGCCATAACAATGCAGCATGTTCATTGAACACGAAGGGTTCGGGCCGCACGGCCATGAACGTCGTCATCGTGGGTCCGTCGGTAGTGTAACTCAAAAATCACCCGCGAACTTCACTACTCTGACACCATGTAACAAATTGGTTGTTGTCGGGGTGAAATGAAACACAACAAGTTTCATCCACCAAAAAGTTTATTAATAATTAAGTTATTTCGGCATAAGGCCAACCCAAAAGACTTTACGATCTGGCGCTATCCAAAATCTGAACATTCTCCGAATCTCCACTTCCTCCGCGGTTGCAATATGTTTTGCCCTCACCATGTCATGGTGGACACAACTAACAGTTTTTAGGTGCGGTAGCCCCAATGGTCCTTTGCTTAGCCTGGTGGTAACATATAATTTTGGAAGATAAATCTGTAATCAGTTTAATCAAAATGTATTCATGGCTGTTGCCATTGGTCTCGCCATCGATGGCATGATTATTCAGTTCCCTGGAATTTGCCGTAAACTTGTGTAAATACAAATTTGGTGCAAATGCGAGAATCATTAGGCGAATAACTTAGAATTTTATGGCAATGTTTCACAATTTTAAAAACGGCATAAGAAGCCCTAACTAAGCCACCTCTGGAAATTAGATCACAAAAGCGGGTGTGCGACCTAAGATCATTATCGCTGCACAGGAGCAATAATTATTATTCAAATAAAAACGAAACACTGATGCAGAAGATACCAAGTTGGCTTTGATTGACGCTTCTTGCCCACCAGTGGTCTCGGGACTCGGAAAGGGCGGGCCGAGGGGGCCACGGAGTCACACGACTTTAGCCGAAGTCATTCGGGGCCGCCGGGGAATCCCGTTTTACCTGTCACGGAATCTTCAAAGGATTGTAATAGGCAGTCAGACATCCAGTTATTCCATATCTATGGCGTTCACACCCCGAGCGGGAGGAAGCGGGTGGAAGAGGTTTGACGCGAGTTGTCTGATGCAATCGCAAGGAACCTTGCGATTGAAAGCGAGTTCAGGGTCCTCTGGACGTGGATTTCGGGCTTTTCTTTTCTTTTTTATTCGTTGATTTGTCCTCAATTCTTTTTTGTAAATACGATGGACATTGAAAGGTTAATTTGTTGTGTTCATCAACGCCCGGCACTGTGGGATCAAAAAAATAAATTCTACCACAACAGGGACATTGTCCGCCGCTCCTGGAATGAAGTAGCTGAAGAATGTGAAGTTGAAGGTAAATAAATCAGCATATAATTTTCATATTTAGTGAATTATTTTTTCACATTTGTGTTCGATTGAAATACATACCACATTATCAGGTGAATATCGTTAACCTTGGAATTTTGGACGCTGAATCGGGAGCCAGGATTTCCTTCGTTGAAGAAAGTGGGGAATAATAAACCTTTGTGTAAAATTTGCAGCCCTATATTTACCTACTCATTATGTATAAATATTTATAGTGACAGTAGATAGTACTTGGTGATTACTATCACAATACCTACTCAGTCATCTCAACATGTAAAATAATTAGAAAGTTTCAATGGTTAATAATTAAATTGGATTATTATTAAAGTAGGTTTTAAATGCCTCTCGCACATTTATAGAGTTCCTTCGAGCACTGTTGTTTGATCGGTCATTTTGGAAGGTACTGGGGAGAGATGTGTTCCTTTCTCGTTCTAGTTCAAACAAGGTAGCGATCGGAGACCCATCTTTATCGATGACAAGGTTGTGTAGGACACATATGCAGTGAACAATCAGATCTGCATGCTGTACCGATGCCTCAATTTCCTTCCGAAGAATTCGCCATTTGTTAGCCATTATTCCGAAAGCACGTTCCACAACTGTTCTACTTCTTGACAACCTTTTGTTGAATATCATTCGATCGTCAGTGAGTGACGTGCCAGGAAACGGGCGCATCAAATGCTCCATTAGAGAAAAAGCTTCGTCCCCTACCAACACAAACGGGGCGTGGGTTGATGTTCCAGGAATTTCCTTTGGTCTTGGCCATTTATTCGCATCAGTCAAGAGCTTTTTGTACAGGTCACTTTCTTTAAATGTTCCTCCATCTGACTGCTTGCCGAGGGCGCCAATGTCGACTGTTAGGAACTTGTACCTAGCATCCGCAACTGCTAACAAACAAGTGGAAAAAAATTTCTTGTAGTTGTAGTAGGTACATAGTTCCACTATTAGGTGGGCACTGAATGCGGATGTGCTTGCCATCCACAGCTCCTACGCAATTTGGAAAGTTCCATCTATCAAACATTTCTCGAGCCGCATCTTCAAGTTGTGAAACAGTTGGGACGGGTAAATGGAGGGGTCCAAAAATCTCAGAAATCGCCGCGCAAGTGTCATGTACACATGTTGCTACTGTACTGACTCCCAACCGAAAAGAGTGAGCTAAACTGTGGAAAGACATCCCATGGGCCAAATATCTGAAACATAAAATCAGACAGACTATAATAATTATTGTACGTTAACTTTCTTATTTTCAGGTGATCAAGTCAAGACAAAATGGAAGACCTTCGAGATACATTCCGAAGTGAGTTGAAAAAATCGACTAAACAACGATCTGGGGACGAAGGTGGCTCCATTAATCAATCAACCTGGCCATGGTTTGAAGCAATGAGCTTCTTAAAAGACATTATGACCCCACGCCGGATGATAAGTAATTTGAGACAACAACATACAGCGATGGAGGATTCTGAACAATCTGATGACTCCTCGATTGACTCAATAATAAATCCAGTTTCCAACCCATCAACACCTGACCCCATTGACACAGCTAACCGCCAGCCTGGTCCTTCGTCAGACGCTTCAGTAGAACTTCAGGGTTCAATGCCACCACCCCCACAAAGACCAGTAAAGAAAAAAAGGAACGCTACTGATTCGGAATTGATTAATCTCGAAAAAGAAAAGTTGAAGCTCATCGAAAGACAAATTTCTGTTGCTGAAACCCAGGATGACAACTATCATTTCGTAATGAGTTTACTGCCCATGATGCGAAACCTCCCACCCGACGTTCAACTGAGAACAAGAATTAAAATGCAAGAAGTTCTTCTCAGACAAATGAACAACCAAACCAACAATTGCAGTTGATGTTATGATGATCGACCCAAAGTGTAGAATGTAGTCAACAGGATCAGGGTGAGGGTCAAACGAAAAATTCCACTCCTTCGCCGAGCTTTCGGAAAATATATTTTCCGAAAGCTCGGCGAAGGAGTGGAATTTTTCGTTTGACCCTCACCCTGATCCTGTTGACTACAAACCAACAATGTGGCTACATTTTACTCTTCTCCATTTTACTCTGAAAATGAAGAACGAAACGCTTCCCAGTTTTCCTTGGAACAATTATAAACTTAACTGAGTTAAGTGCATTTTTTAATTGTTAACATTGTTTATTTGTTGTTTCAACTTGGCACATTTCCGCTCTTAAATATACAGTACAACTTTTATAATTAGAAATTTCTTACTCACCTAATTGTGACCATAAGCTTTTCTTCTGCAGGTATGGCCATCCTGAAATTGGTGTCCTGCTTCTGTATTGCATTTGAAATTCGGGATAAAATGTAGTCAAAAGTGCTTGTACTCATTCTGAAGTAGTCCCAAAACCGCTCTTCATCCGCTCGCAGATCATGGTATAAATGGTGGTATTCCCCGACAGTACATCTTGGCTGGTTCACCTCATGGTGCATGGGTGCCACTTACGTTTTCTTTCAATTCTTAAAGCACTATTTTCTAATAAAAACAAATTCACGGGGTTCATTTCAAACGACATGTTCGTGAGACGGCAATCATTCGACTGACCTACTCGCCTGTAATCGCTGGCAATGTGAACACTTCATCGCTTCGCTTCGCTTCGGAACTCGCGCCCTCTTCCTCTTCGCTTCGCATCGCGGGCAGTGTGAATCAACACCGATTATATTTATTAGATACCTAATTTACAAAACCTATGCCTAACTAGAGCTCTCTTACATTCTTTATACTGAGGAAAAATTCATTAAAATCCTTGAGGGCGCTCAATCTATCTCAGAATGTAGATCATTTTTGAATTTCTCGAGATTTTCAAGAAGGTTGGCAAGGGGGTAGATGGGCGAAGGGTTTACAGGGGAGGAACGCTTCACCCCCGCTTCGCCGATCACCCCTTATTGGTGGGGGGGGGGGAGGTAGAGTTTGCACGGCGGTGCCTCACCCCGCGCGAATTAAAACGATCCAATAATTGTCTTCTTACGAGATAAATTATTGTATAAATAAAATAAAACGAGACAATTATTGTCTTCTCACCGTGAAATCGCCTTCTCCCCCTCGGTTTTTTTGAAATCCGATTTCGGAATCGGATTGGCCATATTTTGGCGCGCATTTGGCTCGCGGATACCATACATAAAAAACGGCTCCTTACTGGGTATTTTTGAACTCGAAAAAACGTGGGACAAACACGAGAAAGACGATTTATTTCGACGAATTTCCCGGGCGAATTTCCGATTTACGATTTGACCGACGTCTTCCTCCAGGTCTGATCTATACGGCTGGTATTTTTTCGTAATTTTTTTCGACCCCCTGAACGGCCTTTGGCGCGAGTTGAAAGTGGAAAACGTGGGACAAACGCGAGAAAGACGAATTTCGATTGACGAATTTTTTTTTCGACGAATTTCCCGGGCGAATTTCCAATTTACGATTTGACCGACGTCTTCCTCCAGGTCTGATCTATACGGGTGGTATTTTTTCGTAATTTTTTTCGACCCCCTAAACAGCCTTTGGCGCGAGTGGAAAGTGAAAACACTCCGCTCGGGAACACCCTTATTGTATGAATCCTTTGTATCCCGTACCACCCTACTACCGTACCACCAACACGATTTTATATTATTGTATGATATATTTATCATACATATATATTATTGTATTATCATACAATAATATAAAATCGTGTTGGCGGGTGATAGTTGGTAGCCGGCCGTGTGGTTTGTTGGTACGGGATAACGCGTTCCCGAGTGAGTTTTTTCACTTTCCGCTCGCTGGCCGTTTAGGGGGTCGAAAAAATTACGAAAAAATACAAGCCGTATAGATCAGAACTGGAGGAAGACGTCGGTCAAATCGTAAATCCGAAATTCGCCCGGGAAATTCGTCGAAAAATCGTCTTTCTCCCGTTTGTCCTACGTTTTCCACTTTCAACTCGCGCCAAAGGCCGTTTAGGGGGTCGAAAAAATACGAGCCGTATAGATCAGACCTGGAGGAAGACGTCGGTCAAATCGTAAATCCGAAATTCGCCCGGGAAATTCGAGAAATCGAATTAAATAAAAAACTTGGTATTCAGGGCCCCTGAATCAGGGGAAAAACTTACTATGTTCGAAGTATAATACGTTAAAAACTTGGTATTCAGGGGAAAAACTTAGACTTCAGGATTAATATTCCCCGACCGGATTAATTGTATCATCAAAGGGGGCTGCACAGGAAGTTTTTTGCCTCTCCTAAAAATTTTTGAGAATTGGACAAGTTGGCTTTTGCTAGCAACCTTAATTTAAATCGAAAAAATGAATTTCGCGGATTCGCGCGCTCCAAAAAATTCGCGCTACCCGCTTATCGGACGTAAAATTGGGCGAGGAATCCGAATTCGAGAAAAAAAATTAGGGGTTCCGATTTAAAATAAGAAAGTTGAGCGCAAGTGCGCGTGTTTGCGCGCATTTTTGGAGGTTCTCAACCCCTCTACCGAATTTTAAACAGGATCCCGAACGAATAGAATAAATCGGTTTTTTTTTTTTATCGCTTACCGTTTAGGAGGAGAAGGCCTGTGGCACACTCAGATAGTCAGCCAGACGCAAGCAGACACGATGAGAATTAGACTAATTCAATTATAGTGGTATAGATTTTTGGTATAGATTTTTGATGCATGCACGAAAGAAAGTGAGGTGACGGAACAAGGGTCTTCCTAAAAAGTAAGATTCAACTTCAGAAGAGAATTTCTCAAAAAGACCAAAAAATACCCCTTTGGAATTTTTATATTTTGTTACCAAACTATCATTGAATTAAAAAATCACTGGCTCAAGGTGCGCAACGTTTTCAAGCGTCGTTTGTAGGTATGTGTTCAGGCACGACCGTTACGAACCGGGAAATAATTTCGATTTGGAATTCCGTGCCAACTCTAACTTGTCCGAAGCCTACTATCTGCGAGTACCTATTAAATACAAATTTTGCTCAATAAACTGCACGTGGATGACCCAGAAATGGAAAATTTAAAGACTCAGGTGCATTTTTCTGCCTGAAAGTAGAAGAATGATGGAAAGGAAGCGGCAGAAAAAGAAAAACTTTGAACGAGGAGTGGTTTTACTAGTTTTTTGTCAATAACTCAGTGAGACTTTATTTGCGTCCCAACATACGGGGTATGTTCGTAATCTGCATCACATTTCCTATAAGAATCGGTCCTCACGGAATTTTTGTTCAAAATTTCCATATGCTCAAAGTACCTACCTACTGTGGAGCGGAGGCGCGCGGGCCGAGTGGCATCAGATGTTGTTACTGTAAATCCGCACATCTCATTTTTGGAGTGTTTTGAGTTAAGTTGCTACCTACATGGAAAAATCGACGTTCGAACCGAAAAAAATAGTGTGACAGTCGTAGCTCTAACCCAAACCGAGAAAATGTAATAAACGTCAACACCACACATATGAAAACTGCCACAGCTGACCACACAAGGAGCTTAGAAGAAGAAAGCTTCTAAGCTTCTTCTTCTAAGCTCCTTGTGACCACACAATGTCATCTCAAGAAAACTCACAGCTGACTACACATCTCAGCTTTTCACTTTTCGCGCCAGATGTGTGTAGTTCACCGAATTCGAGAGCCTGACGAGCCATCACCAATCATTAGATGTGTGGAGTTCGCAGAAATTTTGAACTGGGGTGCTAACTTATTTTAGGTAGAAGTGGGCAAGCCGTGGAGAGAGGGCAATTTCACCATGATATTCAAGGAGGTTGAGTCAAGATTAAAGATAATCAAAAACACGGATAATAGTCCTGAGCGTAGGTACCTACTTACCTATTGAGGAAATCATTGAGAACCGCCAAAATGGCTCTACCCAACAATAAGTCAAAATGAGATGTGTGGATTTACTGTAAAAACGACAGATTCTGCGCACTTGGGATTATCACTTTCTTCAATGTACTTGTTTCTTTCATTCTTCGAATTACTTTCTTCTTCCTCTATTCTTGTTAAACATCTATATTAATGTTTGACATAATAGGTACACAGTTTAGACAATAAATTATTAAATAGGTAAGTGTTATTACATTTGTTGAGTCCTAACCTTGGGCTGCTTAGTTTATACAGTTTCGTTTTGTTACTTCGATGCAACAGCATGCTTTGCATCTAGTTGGTAATTAGGCCTATCTGTGACTTCGACAGCAGATTGGTGCATGCAACTGGTATTTCCTTTGGCAGGTACCTATTGTCTTGCACACAAGCTGGTAGAGCTGATTCGCTGGCTAAAATTGATTTTGGATGAAGGAACTCTAGGGGATTCCTTGGTGGGCGGAATATTTAGAAAATAAGGGTCATGTTCAATAAATAAGCGTTTCGCATACATTCCCCCCCCCCCCCCCCCTCGCGACAATTGTCAGTTACCACGCGCTATTTTTTTCTAAAATTGTTTCACTATCACAGAATTAAATTTCTGCTCAAGCAACCTATATCAAAGAATAATAAACCCTAGTGTAAAATTTGCACCGTTTTTAAAGTAGTCGCCGAATGTGTTTCGCAACTATAGGTTTTCCAAGCTCAATTGAGAATTTCTCTCTTTGTTTCATAAGAAAATTCTCAAATTGAAATGGAAAGTTCAAAATTCCGTTTTGGAAAATTCTCCATTACGTTTGGAAAATTCTCAATTGAGCTTGGAAAACCTGTATACCTACCTACGTGCCTCTGTTGTTGACCTAACTTGATAATCTCGTTACTGATTATGGTATCTTGCAGAGATCTCAAGTTGGACAACGTCCTATTGGATTATGATGGCCATGTTCGGATAGCGGACTTCGGGATGTGCAAATTGCAAATTTACCTGGACAAGACAACCGACACGTTTTGTGGAACACCTGACTACATGGCTCCCGAGGTAATGTTGGGGTGATGCCGTCATGACCAAAATTATTCTTGTGCTGATGTTGTTTCACAGCTTACGGTACAGGGACTTCAGCAAGACAAAGGCATAAATGTATGAGTAAATTTACTCATTCACATTCGTTAAGTTGAGGCAATACTACCTACAAAAATGCGTCTTTAATCAATATAAACGTACAGGAAAATGTATCATTTTTCGCCACTAACTTGGGCAAAAGGAAAATTGCCACCTGAAGGGAACCGATACCTAATTGGCTTTGTGGTGTGCGTGGCAGAATACTAGGAGTGTCATAATATGAGAGAATCTCTCATAATATGATAATATCTGATATTATCTCCAATTTCGCCGACTGGTGTTGTGAAGGAAATGGGAGGGAGTGCAGATCCATTCCTCCATAACATGAGACTTCGTGATCTGATCCTGAGATCTGTGCAGAAACGGAAGGTCCACTTTGGACGGTCTTGCCAGATGCGACTGGGGATCCCTGCCTCCCTGGACCTGTTGGGGTGAGGGGGGGGGGGGGGGGGGGGAGAATGGCCCAGGAAAAAATGGTACAGTTTCATTGTATTGATAGTATACCTGTTCATTCTAAAAGTTGGGCTAGGAAGCTTTTGGGCACTATCTTGTCCCCTCCCCGCCAACGCTTGGACTGGAGGAGAGGTCAGTCGTACGCACAGAGTAACAGAGAGGAAAGGTCGTACGTGAAACGCCCGAGTTGCCAACTACCCGCTCCCCAAAGTGCAGTGAAAACCGTTATTTCCCAAGTTAGCGGTGTCCCAAGTCATTTTTTCCGCTAATAGCCCAACTAAATTCGCCAGTAACATAGGTACAGTCCACAAATCCAATTCAAATCTGAGTTTTTATTTCCATAGAGAACCCTCCTTCGGAGGAGCTTGGAAACTCAATCAATACCTTTGTATTGATGTTGAGAAACATCTCGTCGTAGTCCGAATCCTCGCAGAATCTTTTCCATAGTTCTCTTACAAAAATTGCAATCTTGGAAGGCATGCCTTCTAAGTGAGAAGTACATAGGTTTCTGAGTCGTTTTTGAAGCTTTACATACTTCTTCCTTACAGTCACTGGATGACTGTAAAGGTCAGCGCACACTGATCGTCATCGGCCGCTTCGCAGGTATCGGACGGATCGGAATTTTTTTAATGACTGCGCACACAGGATTCGTAGCACCCGCATTTCTTACCTGTTCGGGGATTCGGTTTCCCAGATGTAAAGTGGCATCCGCAGTGAAAGGATCTCCTCCGAGGTAATTTTATAGAATTGGAGGGGGAGTGCGCTCACAGTTCGGAGTTCCCGATGTCAATGCCCGCTCCGTACGCACCATTCGGATTGAATGCCCCTTCGCGAATCCCCGTCGGCATTGCCGAGGTCCGATACGTACGATGCCGACAGGTGAACGCACTCCCATTAGGAACAGTGTTACTAATCATAAAATCCGATCCGTCCGATGCCTGCGAAGCGGCCGATGACGATCAGTGTGCGCCTACCTTAAGACTTCGATTGGGGTCCCAGGAAACTGCCCGACCAGGAAACTGCCCGAATCGCCCTACCTGGAAATTCGGGGAGATCGGTGCCTCGTCTCAAATCTGTCCGAAAATCTGATCCTAAAAACTCCCCGAAAAGGTGAGACGAGGATTCTGCCAGAAAACTGAAAACACGCATGTGAATAGGGGATACTGCCCGAATCTATCCGAACTGGAAACTCACCGAAAGTCGTAAACCCCTTTCAGGTACCTGCTTCCGAGGACCTTCGTCCTCGGAAAGCGAACGTAAGTAATTACGTCATGAGGGACTCCCATGTTCACTGCCAACAACAGAAGGCCAGTAATATTTGCACCATCTATTTAGGCACAGGTGGGACGGAAAAATACCTCATTATAATGAGGTATAATTAAACGACATGTGGCTTTGTCATTGGCTCTGGTCCCCCCCGCCTGTTCCTTTTCCGGGCCGGCTCCTCCATTCCTCTATGTATCGAATAGAAATTCTCTTCAGGAAAAAGTTGATATATTAACTTTTTCCTGAAGAGAATTTGAACTATTCACTACTGATCGAATAGGTATTTCTCCGAATCACGAAAAATTTGATCATAATATGATCTTATCATATTATGACTTGGAGTCATAACAACAAACACCAGCAGAAATTGGGTCCGGCCACCTAAAATTTCCTTCTAAAAAGCCGATATTTCCTGGGTTTACCTTCAGGTGCAATTTGCATTAAATGCATTAAATGCACGACAAGAAATTTTCTTGTCAATGTTATTAATCATGAGGTTCAATGTGGTTTGCACCTAGTCCAATTCAAACATTCGCCGTCAATAAATGTTTATTGATTAAAATTAAAGTATTCATGGTTCACATGTCATAAGTTAGTAAAATGTATTATGTAAGTCTGTATAAAAAGGAGGAGGAGGAGGAGGTATGGATAATCAAAATAACCTAACGAAGCAACTTACAAGGGCACGGCACTGAGCACAGGTGATTGGTTTTGGGATGTTGCTGCTCTCATATAGGGATCTTGCTGCAAGGAGGGAGTCAACCACGTTTGTGGAAACAGGTTTTGAAAATATTGATCTTGAGATTTACAAGAGCGGAGCAAACTTGACACTTTTCAATGGCATTCCAGCGTCACTTGCTAGACCTGTAGACGAAAAATATACTAATAAATAATACACAATAGGTACATAATATCACAAAAGAAGAAACTGTAAATCTGGCTCTCAACCTAGTGGGTTAAATGCGTCGAAAAATGCAACTTTTCAGGAAAGGCAAAAACCTACAAAGTAACTGTCTGGGCGTTTTTTTTTTTTTTTTTTTTTTTTTTCACTGATTAGAGGGAGAAAGAAGGATGACCAGAGTATGAAGCAGGCGCCTTCTGGACTAATTTTTAATAATTACAATTGAAGTTGAAGGATTGTGCAGTATACCATTTCGTTTCAGTATATAACCTAGTTTATTTTAAGAAGAAAAACAAAAAAATTTTACGGCGTAAGGAACCAACTGCCCCAAACACCAAGAAATGATGACAATGCGCAATTAATAAAGCTAGTTGTCCTTTCTAAGCCTCGTATTACACTTGTTTCACTTACCTGGCGTTGAATGATCCGTTTTGGCGGTTGTAAGGAACACTGACACCACGAGAAAAATAAAATTTTCTGAACTCATTATCACCTTCACTGCGTTTTAAACCTCGAGAACGTTACGCTTTGTTCTCTACCCGCTCAGAATGTGTTGATTTTCGACCATCTTCAGATGTCCAGGAATTCGGGTGTTCTGCCCCACAGTGCGCCCGCATGAACAAATTTAGGCTACATTATTTCTAGTCTCATTGCACACTTTCTACAGGTAAATTGCAAGAATTTTCCTAAAGAGTTGATTATTTCCTCGTCTGTCGTATCGGGATTTGGGTCAAACGAATTTCACCACTCTTTCGCCGAGCTTTCGAAAATTATATTTTCTTCTTCAAGGCCTACAAAATATTAGAGCAGTAAAAGCTATATAATTTATTATATTAAGCGAATCCCGAAAAGGCGACTTACTCAGAGGGAGGTTATCGTGTGGATCTCACAACGATGTCAAACATGAGTAGGTATGAACCGGGAAACACTGTAGAACGTTGATATTTCGTTCACTTGGTCGTAGTCAAAAATACTCCCAAAAAGAGGAAGTCGACAAGGTCCGAGAGAATTTTAGTCGTGGATGCTCCCATTGAACTGACCAGAGTTAGTCGCCGATACTCCGTACCTTTTCAGTACATTTCAAACGCTGCAAAATCTGAGTAACATTTAATGTTACTCAAGGGTTCATTAGCTTCTTCACAATTTATGCCAAAGAGGCTTAGGGGTTTTTTTTTGTTTTTTTTTTTTGTTTGTTTGTGTGTGTGTGAAGATTTGGGCTGTGATATCGAGTGGGGAGTCGTTTTCGAAGTATCGAAGCTCTTCCGGTTATCGAGTCAACACGCCTGCGTTTCTCCCCCTTCACGATAGGTCAACGAGCGTAGGTAAATACAGTTTTCAAATAATTTCATTAATTTCAGTGATAAATAGTTTTCAAGCCTCAACAATTTTCGCTTCCTTTGAGTAAAACCGACACCGCCCTTGGATAAACCCCAGAGGAAAAGGTACAAAGGAGACCCAATTAGGGGCCCCTGCCGTCTCAACAGTAATCCTCTTAGGTACCTGAAGCTCGTCACAGACCCACTCGAGGGTTCAGAAATTCTGACAGTTTTCAAAGCCGAAACGGGGGTCTTTCATTCTGCCAGAATATTTTCGGACAGTTGCCAGATTTATGTTTTCCGACAGTTTCCTGGCCATACTTTCGGGGACTTTTTCGCCAACGCCCCAAACTCCCCGAATCGGTTTCTGGGCAGAAATTCGGACAGTATCCTGGTCTGGCAGTTTCCAAGTTCCCTTCGATTGGGGTTTCGAATTGACCCTCCCTCTGATCCGTTGACTGACCCACGGTAAATTCTTCGTGAGCAGGCAAATAAGTATCCGGACCAAAGGAGTCACCAAAGAGATGATGAGTCCAGGGGGGTAGTGGAAAGTTATCAATGGTTGATAAACGATGGTAGTCCGTTTCCACACTTTAAACCTTTTAATAAAATTATTAAAAGTGTCTGGGACCGGTTTCGGGTAGTTCCTTACCCATCCTCAGCCACTGCAATAACATTACACACTCGAATTACTTATACATTATGGTACTGTTGCACTAACAAGAAGTTCAGTATATACAATGTATGGCTAAAAACGATATGAACATAAATATGGAAATAAAATATCAAGATATGTACAGAAATTACATTTAGGATGGCTACTTACAATTTGTATCTCTGAGGCTGGTTGACGACGTCAGTACACCCAGCTCGGAGAAGGAGGGTCACCGGTAAACTCAGGTGGTGCGTGAGTACACCCATGAGGGGGCCGTCGCTACGACGCGAGTACACCCATGGAAGTGAATGTGATAATCGGGCTGAGGGCAGATGGAGATGCTATTTTTCCCTGTTCACAGTTCACCGAAATGTGGGCTTCCAAAACAACGGCGACAAACATGACGACCAAGGATTGCGAAGGGTTCCATTCATCCTTTAGCAAGAATTTTAATTCCAGCCACCCGAACATACGGATCTTTACCTCCGTAAAGAACTTCTCGGTTTTCAATGTGACGCGTATGCTAAGTTGGACTCTAGGTATTAACTATTAACTTGAACGAGCAAAGTCGCCCCGAAAAAAAAGGTTATAAACGTGTACCTATTCAAAGGCCCAAAAGTGGGTCCGTCAAAAGGTACCAATACCTACAACTTGTCACTTTTCAACTAGCCAGTATATTCGAGAAACCCGACTTGTAATTTTATGACAACGATGTTCCTCTGCTGACATTAAACTATTTCTTCCAAATGTTCCTTTTTTTTCCTGATTGTTCGTCGGGTGTACTGGCGCACGCCGGGTGTACTGGTGTCGGGTGTAATGACGTCCACCGGGTGTACTCGTGTCGTGTCTGCGCGGGTGTACTTAGGTAGTCCCTTTCCCCGTCGGGTGTACTCGTGCCGTTTCCCCTGAGGCTAACTGTACAAGTTGAGCAGTTGAGAGGTACTGGCCATTTGGAACTCAGTTGAAGCCTGATGCTGTTGTGGTGGAGGGAGGGGGGGGGGGGGGGCTTTTCACAGGTAGTCGGGTTACTGTTATCAAGCTTGAGAACACCTGTGTGGTGGTGAATAATCCCTTGTGGAATCCAGGGGGGTCTTTGGCCTAATAGTGCGTTAATAGTTAGTCGATGGATGTCTTTGATATTGGGTATTCAGGGGGGGGGGGGGGGGGGGAATCAAAATAGATTGAGTAATGGGGAATGAGTGACATCTGTCTGTTTATTAAGGCATTTATTTTGTTTATAAGCGCTATTTATTTCAATATTCTCCAGGTGGTTGAGGGTTAGGCTTCTGTCTTTAAAATGTAAAAGGGATAGACTATTCGTATGAAATGGGGCATTTTCATCGATAAGGTGTTGGGCGTAGGTGGACCTCCCATTGTTAAGCCTGTATGCGCTTTCATGCTCCCCAAACCCTGGTCTGAAAGGAACGATAATATCGTACATATTATGTACGACCAATGTAGTATTTGTTATGGCAAGGGCATTCTAATTTATAGACCCCGCTTCTATTGGCTGGTTGTATTGGGTCTTTATTGCGGACTAGCTGTTGGCCTAAGTTGGAAACATTCTTGTAAGCAACCATCACAATGTGATCATGTCATGATTCCCCAGGGATCTGCCTACCCTTTCAGAGATTTTACCAAAAAACGAAACTGTGCCAAATAAAGTCTTTGGGTCATTAGTCTCTGAAAAGACGTTTGCTATGGCTCTTCTGGTATTTTTCCTGGTTATTATGCGGTCGACAGTGGGTGCTATATTACTATGCGCCCCACAGTCGCGTTTCTCTATTAGTATGCGCCCCACAGAGCACCTCAGTTCCGAAAGCGCCCCACACTACTTGCAATGCGCAGACGAATTGATGGACCCTGGGTGTTCGGCATGAAGCAGGGTAACGACTGCCGGTATTTTCACGTTGACAAAAGAGACGGAGCCACATGCATTAGTTCCCATCATACAACGAGAATGCCAGCACCCGACAGTGTGGGGGGAGTAACCATTGTTGAACGCTATTGTTTTTATGGTGGCCATTTCTTCCTGGTAGTCGTGATCGTCAAGTGGGGTAGTGAGGAGCCGGTGGACCATGGAGTTTAATGCTGCCAATTTGTGGCGGTTAACGTGGTTCGAGCTGTGAGGTATAATGATGTCAGTGTGGGTGGGCTTGCGGTAAATTGAAAATTTGAATTTTTCTGTGGTTCTGGTTATGGTGAGGTCTAGAAAATTGAGTTTGTCATTCTTCTCACTCTCCATGGTGAACTGTATGTGTGGGTTTATGGAGTTGATTAGGTTCTGCAGGAGCTTCGTCTCGCGGTCTGTACCCTTGAACAGGCAAATTACATCGTCCACGTAACGGTACCAGAAAAGTATTTTTGCCAAGAGGGGGTTGGTTTTGGAGAAGAGTGTTTTTTCAAAAAAATCCATGTAAATTTCAGCAGCTAGAGGTGAGATATTTGAGCCCATAGGGAGGGATTGGTTGTCACGGTAAAAACGGTCTTGGTATTTAAAATAGCTGTTACATAGGCATAGCTTGAAGAGTTCAGAAAGTTCGTATTTTATTAGAGTGTGGTGGCTTGTTCTGTTGATGATGATTTCCGCTTGTTCTAGTACGTCATGACTAGGTATAGATGTGAATAAGCTCTTGACGTCAAACGATATTAATTTTGAATTTCGAGGAGGGGGACATCTTTAATTTTGTCGACTAGGTCGCTTGCATTTTTAAGGGAGTATCTTGGTGTGAATTGAGTGTGGTTTTTAAATAGCTCACAAGTTTTAATCGCTAATTTAGATATGGGTGAGTTCACATAGGAAACAACGGGTCTAATCGGAAACAGAGGCGGCTTATGTAGCTTAACTGCTCCATATATATATGCTAGACTATATATAGTCTAGGGGGTTGAGGGTTAGAATGGATGATGAGCTCTTTCTCAAAGGGTTTCATTAGTGAACACTAATCTAATTTTTTTTTGAGTTTGGTTAGGGAGAGAGAACGACTCCTCTGCTGAATACTAAATTGTTTATTCAGGTAAACAATTATAGCGTGGGGACCGGTTTCGAGCAACTAAGCTCATCTACAGCCCTGACAAGAAAACCATTTGTCATTAGCATCAGAGAAAAAACCATAAAAATTATATTAACAATGTTAACTCTAAATTATATTATACTGAAGGTATATGAACAAGCACAAATGGTGAAAATTATAACTGATGAAAACGGTCCAGAATGGTGGTAACTTGACAATAGTAATTTTGGAATATGGACCCACTGTTAAAATTGGCTCCATGACTGATGGCCAGTGAACCATTTGAAAACCAGTTAGGCTATACTACAGGTACTGAAAGGAGAATTGTTTATTATTCTAGTGGCAAAACAACTACTTGATATGTGAGTAGTGACAAGGAGAAATTAGAGGTAATTAAGTCATCTCTGCTCGAAACCGGTCCCCACGCTATAATTGTTTACCTGAATAAACAATTTAGTATTCAGCAGAGGAGTCGTTCTCTCTCTCTAACCAAACTCATTGGATTAGACCTCTGCACCATCGGCAAACAACCACTTTGTAAATTTTTTTTCATTGACAGAATTAAATTTCTGTACAAGTAACCTATATCGAAGAATAGTAAACCATAGTGTAAAACGCTGCAAATTTTACACAAGGGTTTATTATTCTTTGATATACGTTACTTGTGCAGAAATTTAATTCTGCCAATGAAAAAATTAAAAAAATTTTTTTTGGGATTTTTTTGTTCAAAAATGTGTTTTTTCAAAAATTCTGTACTTTTTACTCGAAAAATATTTAACATCCTGGGATCCTTCAAAAATCCCATTTTTAGCCCCACGAATGCCCTAAAGATCGCCCCAGTGAAATCGGATCGTTCCGGGACCCCAAAAAATGGATTCTACGTCCAAAAATACTTCGAAAACGACACCTAACTCGATCCCATAGCTAAAAGCCTTCAAAAACCCCCTCCCGTAGCCCCATTATAGCCCCATAGCGCCCCACGGGTTTGGGCGATCGGACTGAAAACCTTGCGGGCACAACTAGATGGTAAACCAAGTATTTTTTCGAAATTTCAGATGTTTTAAAAATTTCCTACTGCCCAAAACGGCCTGGACGGCGGACGGCGTACTGCGGACGGACATTTCGGATTTAGAATGTAGACCTCTTGAAACGGATAATGTCAAATTTTGAGCCCGATCGGAGTCTTCGACCCCCGTCGCGAAAACATAGGTGTATTATTCCAAGAATAATAAACCAAAATTTGCAGCGTTTTTTCAAGCTGAATCCAAATTAGAAATTTTGAAATTAGAAATTAGAAATTTAGAATTTTAATTCCCTTCGTCCTCTATTTCCTAAAGGAAAAAACTATTCATTATCAAAAAGCGAGAAGAAGACGTCAAAGGCCTGGTGTGAGAGGTCGGGGGTTAGCTGGCTTTAGCCAGCAGGGGGTGGCCCCCAAGTAAGACTGTTACTTCTTTAAAAATTTATTAGAAACGTTAATAAAATCTAATTGTGTAATTTATTGAAACCAACTGCAGTGGACCAATGCATACGTACCTACCTACTTGTCCCTTCCATTTAGTTCAGCCGCCAGAATAACCTAACTAATCTCATCTACAATCTTGCGTGGATCCACGTGGATTGAAAACCTTAGCGGGGCCCCATGGCTAAAGCATGTGCAGGCTAAAAAAAAAAGTTTATTCAAAATTGGTGATGTTGTTCAGTTGTTTTCACGATCATTCGCATTTAATGACAATAATTATTATATTTTGGGTTTCGGGCTGATGTTTACCAAAAGTTATGCGTGTTTGTAGGTACTTCCTCTCCGGGTTTGTCTGATGATATATTTCTAACTCACGTCCTAATGGGCGTTCTAATAAGCGGAAGCAAGATAATTACTTAGCTATTTGAAATAATCGTGACAGATCATCAAAGGCCTAAACTACAACCATTGCGTGGATTGGTGGTCTTTTGGGATCCTCCTCTACGAGATGCTAGTCGGACAGTCGCCATTTTCGGGGTGTGACGAGGACCACCTATTTTGGAGTATCTGCAACGAGAGGCCCCACATGCCCAGACACTTGTCACAACCAGCTATGGCCATCCTCAGAGAGGTAATGTGAACCGATACCTGGCTTAAGGTCCTAGTGCGTCATTAATTAAATTTTCTGACTGTACAACTTCCGATTTAAAACCTTTGACTCTTTTGACTCAGTTGCTGGAGAAAGACTGGAACAAACGCTTGGGTTCCTCGGAGTTTGGCTCGCAGGACGTTATGAATCACAGATTCTTCGATGGCATGAGGTGGCATCTCCTCGAAAGGCGCCAAGTTGACCCTCCTTACAAGCCAACCACTGTAAGCAACCGTGACATACTGAGCTCTCTACTTGTTCAGGTTTTGTACATAAACCTATACATCTATGTTTACTGACTATATATATATATATATATATTACTCGAAACATAATAGGTGTTACCTACGGGCAATGTATCCAAGCGGGCATTCTCCAGAATGGATGAGAATTTTATAGAATGACTGGTGTACAGAATGCCCATGAATATTTAAGGTCATTCTGTAGAATTCCCGGGCATTGAATAGAATGCCCAGAGGTTGGTGGTTTTGAATATCTCTGAAAGTGTATTGAGGAGTAGGTAGTAGTTTTGAATGAAATTAATGGAGTGGTATCGTAGTATTTAATGACAAATGATCACATTGTCAAACAAACCATCAATAATTGATGGCTTGTTTGACAATGTGATCATTTGTCGTTAAATACCACATTAAATACAATAATTGTATTTAATGTAGTATTTAATAGTATTTAAATTCAATTCAATAATTATTATTGAATTGAATAGATGAGCCCAACCTTTCTGTTACTACGAAATATTACCTCGTCTTTATTGAAACCAAAACCGTAACGTAAGAATTCGTAACTTGACACACTAGGTATCTAACGTCCAAACTATGCCACACAACCTAAACACATCAACAAAATGTGCTGGGTCGCCTTTTTCGAGAGTCATCTTCTCGGGATCGGACGAATCGTCGACGACGGAGGTGATTTTGATAGCCTATAACCACCCCAGAACTTGCTGATCACAATGAGACCACCCTCGTGAAAATCTGTTCAGCCGCTCGGGCCTGATGCTGTGATACACACACACACACACACCCTCACAAAAAAAAAAAAAAAAAAAATTCAGCTTGTAGACTCCGTCTGCAACCACAGGAGACCATTTTCATGTCTTCTTATTATTATTCACCTTATTGCGTTTGTTGTTGACCAGGAGATTATTGTAACTAACGCTACTTAGTTACAAATTTCATTACACTAAAGTTTACGGGTTGCCACGGGTTTCGGTAACGCTTCAAAAAAGTAACGCTTTTTTCGGTTGTGTGCCGAAGTAAAGACATGATCATGTCATTTCTTTTCGAAAATGTCAAAAAAACAAAAAAAAAACAAAAACATGAATTGAATAGATGAGCGCAACCTTTCTGTTATTACGATATATTTAATGAGCGAGAGAAACTAAGAAACAGTAGGCAAGGCCGTACCCAGGAAAAATTTTCGGGGGGGGGGGGGGGGGGGGGTTGTGGCACCCGGCGGGGTCCGGAGGCCCTACCCAATAAAACTTTAGAAAAAAACGCTGCAAATTTTACACAAGGGTTTATTATTCTTCGATATAGGTTACTTGTACAGACATTTAATTCTGTCAATGAAAAAAAAAATTAATTTTTTTAAGATTTTTATATTCCAAAAAAAAATTTTTTTGGGGGATTTTTTTCTTCAAAAATGTGTTTTTTCAAAAATTCTTTATTTTTTTACTCGAAAAATATTTAACCTCCTGGGATCCTTCAAAAATCCCATTTTTAGCCCCATGAAAGAAATATAGATTGCCACAGTGCAATCGGATCGTTCCGGGACCCCCAAAAATGGATTCTACGTCCAAAAATACTCAAAAACGACACCTAAATCGATCCCATAGCTAAAAGCCTTCAGAAAACCCCTCCTGTAGCCCCATTTTAGCCCCATAGCGCCCCACGGGTTTGGGCGATCGGACTGAAAACCTTGCGGGCACAACTAGATGGTAAACCAAGTATTTTGTCAAAATTTCAGGTTTTTAAAAAAATTCCTACTGCCCAAAATAGCCCAGACGGCGTACGGCGGACGGACATTTCGGATTTTGAATGTAGACCTCTTGAAACGGATAATGTCAAATTTTGAGGCTGATCGGAGTCGTCGACCTCCGTCGCAAAAACATAGGTGTACCTATTATTCCAAGAAAAACCAAAATTGTCAAATAGGTAACCCATTTTTAGGCCATTTTAAGCTTTCATTGACAAAAGTTAGAACGACACTAAGTATATAAAGGGGGTTGTGGCACCAGGCGGGGTCCGGAGGCCCTACCCAATGAAACTTTTTGAAAAATTGTCAAATAACCCATTTTAAGCTTTTATTGACAAAAGTTAGAACGACACTAACTTAGTGTCACTAAGTATATAAATAATAACATGAAAATAATTTCCCCTGTTAATTTGGTGACTAGGAAAATAAATAGATAGACAATACAAATAGACTCAACATTGTTTAACATATAAAAACAACCTACCTTGAACCTACCTACCTACCTTGAACCTACCTACCTACCTTGAACATAGAAAAACAACCTACAGAATATAGTCAGGGTTTTGCAAAGTCGAATGGCGGTCATTTTTCGTGCTGCTACCTATCGTAATACATAGCGCCATGGAGGAAAGAAATATAATAATTTCCTTCCTCCATGACATCGCGCCAAACTACATGCTTTACGGCAACTTCCGTAATGGAACGTTTGGGTCTACGCCGTTAGCGGCAGACCGCGTCCATCCACGTATGCGAATGGGTTTGTAAAATTGTAACACATTTTATAAATTATTTACGTATACTTTTAACTAGAAATTGTTTTGTACTCTTCCTTATTTACCTATGAAGATCAATAATTATTATAACTTGAGTAAATTTAATTCCTATGTGTTTGAAAATGCTTATTTTTTGGAAAATTTTGGGGAGGGGGGGGGGGGGGGGTCTCCCCTCTGGCTCAGGCTGCAAAAATCGTTTTGGAGTCGTTGGAATCAGCCTAAAAAGCTCATTCCATAGACCCTTGTACCAACGAAATCGGACAAAATCTTTCGTCCCCCTTTTGAGGCCTCCTTAGTTACACATCAGAGATGAACAACTTTCGTCGTGAAGGACCTCCCGAAAACAGACGAAGGGGATGAGGGAGGAAAAATCAAGGTAGCCTATAACCACCCCCCGAACTCGCTGATCACAATGATTCCACCCTCATGAAAATCTGTTGAGCCGCTTGGGCGTGATGATGTGCAGAACAAACAAACAAACAAACATACATGTCGAAGAGGTGAGCGCACCTTTCCATTTTTTGAAAAAAAGGTTGCGCTAAAAAACAAAAAAAACTCTATAGCTATAGCTGCTCAGATCAACACTATTAAGTGCAGCTGCCTCTCTCAATGATATTGTTTTCCCCTCGTTCTTAGCTGTCGCTGAGGTCACGTCCAATAAATTTTCCTTACACGGATGAAATTCTGCATGGGTGTATTTGTGCTTACACTTCCACACAACAGATTCAGCGACAACAAAACAAGATCATCCGTTCCATATCAGGTGCCCCGTGGTAAGTGAGAAACGACGTGCTCCAGGAAGACCTCCAACCATCCACAATTCAAGAGACCATCATTACACAATTTGTGTATTAATACACAAAACTGGTGGAGAAGGCCGAAGGGAACATGAATCCATGCGTCGCGGCCATCATAGATCCACCAGGTTTTGCGACAAGACTCAAAAGAAGACATCTCATACATAATCGTATCACTACTCTCACTCCTCACAACAACCAAGACATCCCATCCCAATCAAACTAACAGAACAGCCCATCCGAAGAGCTCATCTAAGCTAGAGGAGACAATAAAAAACGCTGCATATTTTATACAAGGGTTTATTATTCTTTGATTTTTTTTTCTTTTCAAAAACATTTTTTTTTTTTTTTCAAAGATTCTTTATTTTTAGGTACTCGAAAAATATTAAACTCCTGGGATCCTTCAAAAATCCCATTTTTAGCCCCATGAAAGCCCCGTAGATCGCCACAGTGGAATCGGATCGTTCCGAGAACCCGAGAATGGATTCTACGTCCAAAAATACTTCGAAAACGACACCTAACTCGATCCCATAGCTAAAAGTCTTCAAAAACCGCCTCCCGTAGCCCCATTTTAACCACATAGCGCCCCGCGGGTTTGGGCGATCGGACTGAAAACCTTCAACTAGATAGTAAACAACTGCAGTGGCAGACTTTAATACCATTCTCATCACTTTACAGAGCCTCTCAACATCAATTACAAGAATGGAGTCAACCATGAACTCATTTAACCAGAGAATTACGGTCTTGGAGAGGGGGACTAAGACCATACGCCCTAGGAAGCATTCATCATGATGCACAGCCTAAAAATAATGACCTGGAATGCCAACGGGCTCATTCAACGAAGAATGGAGCTAGAGGTAGCTCTCAACGTCAACAACATCGATGTGTGTCTTGTCTCAGAGACCCACTTCACAAAGCAATCATTCGTTAAATTAAAAGGTTACAAATGTTATCATGCACTACATCCGGCAAACAAAGCACACGGAGGTAGCGCAGTTCTCGTAAAAGAAAACCTCAAACATCATGAATGGACAAAGATCGAAACGGAAAAAATCCTGATTTGTGCAATTTCAGTCAAAACTAGGTCATACGAAATGGTTATTGCTAGCATCTACTGCCCACCTAAACATACCATTACAGACGAAGACTTCTGTAAGGCGTTTGATCAACTGGGGAATCGCTTCATCATTGGCGGAGACTTCAATGCAAAACATAAATATTGGGGCTCACGAATATGCCTGCCTCGCGGCTCAGCTCTCTACAGATACGTGCAGCTAAGAAACTGCATCTCTTTATCAACCGGTAAACCAACGTACTGGCCTAGTGATATAAGGAAAAAACCAGATCTACTTGACTTCTTCTTACTAAAAAATATCTCAGCTAATTATGCGTACACCGACGAGTGCTTCGATCTCAGTTCGGACCACTCACCAGTAATCCTCACACTGAGCGACCAGATTATCATTAAGCCACACAATCCAGTTTTAGTTAACAAGCTAACAAATTGGCATCAGTTCAAAATGGACGTGAATCAACGTATCGACCTTAGTGTGACATTGACCACGCCAGAAGAGGTTGACGGCCAGCTGGAAAAAGTCGTAGCTGCCATACAAGATGCTGCTTGGCAAAATACTCCTGATCTTCCTAAAAAGCTGAAGGGGATAAATTACCCTAAGGAAATAGTAGATACCATAAAACAGAAGCGTAGAGCCAGGAGAATCTGGCAAGCCACGCGTAACCCAGCCCATAAGACCAAAATTTGGTCTATACCATTTAATGGTATAAAATTGCTAATGAACTTAGAGGAATGATCAAAGAAATCAAAGAAGAAACTCAAAAAGAACTCCTTTCAATGCTTACTAGCCACAGGGACACTGATTACTCCCTGTGGAAGGCAACAAAATACTTGAAGCGACCCGTAGTTCAGGCACCACCCATCCTGGACACGATGAGCAATAGGTGGATCAGGACCAACCAGGAGAAGGCTGACGCCTTTGCTTCTCACTTGGCTAACATCTTCACCCCAAATCCTGGCAGCCCTGATGAAGAGCCGCTCAAGGAGATTCGGTCCAGTGACCAGGAGACTGTGATCGAAAGAGTAACTGTCAAACAAGTGCAGATGACAATAAAAAATGATATTAACCCGAAGAAGGCGCCTGGATATGACCTAATTACAGGCCAGGTACTTCAGAACCTTCCTCGGAAGGTGATTGTTAAACTCACACAGATTATCAATGCAGCCATCAGGCTTTGCTATGTACCTCAGCTATGGAAGCTTTCAGAGGTCATAATGATCCTAAAACCTGGAAAGCCTGCTGAGGAATTGAATTCATATCGACCAATATCTCTGCTACCAGTTCTCTCAAAGCTGTTTGAAAAAATCATTCAAAAACGTCTGTTGAAAATAGTAGAGGAACGGAACCTCGTTCCAATCCATCAGTTTGGCTTTCGTCGAAATCACTCTACAATTGATCAGGTGCACCGAATAACGCACATTATTGAACAATCTCTTGAACAAAAAAAGGTTTGCTCTGCCGTCTTTCTTGATGTTACACAGGCCTTTGATAAAGTGTGGCACGAAGGACTCAACTATAAACTCAGAAAAACACTTCCCGCCTCGTATTCCAAGTTGCTAGAGTCCTACCTCTCAAACCGATTTTTCCGGATCAAGCAAGAAGATGCGTATTCGAAAGCTCAAAAGATTCAAGCTGGAGTACCACAAGGTAGCGTACTGGGCCCACTCCTGTACGTCCTTTTCACCAGAGACCTTCCAGAAAGAGAGGAGAATACCATAGCGACGTTTGCAGATGACACTGCAGTCCTTGCTGTCGGCGATACCAACTTGGAATCAATTTCGAAACTACAAAGGTCAATCAAGAGACTTCACAGCTGGACTTTAAAGTGGAGGATCCAAATGAATGAGGCAAAATCGGTACATGTCGACTTCACAAACCGTAGGTGTGAGTACATACCCGTTCACCTCAACAACAAAGTCATACCGCACGCAAACGAAGCCAAGTACCTGGGCATGACCCTCGATGCTAAGCTTCGGTGGAAAGCACATGTCAAAAAAAAAACGCTGCAAATTTTACACAAGGGTTTATTATTCTTTGATATACGTTAATTGTGAAGAAATTTAATTCTGTCAATGAAAAAATTAAAAAAAAAATTTTTTTGGGTTTTAATCTAAAAAAAAAATTTTTTTATTAATTTTTTTTTTTCAAAAATATTTCTTTTTCAAAAATCCTTTATTATTTACTTGAAAAATATTTAACATCCTGGGATCCTTCAAAAATCCCATTTTTAGCCCCATGAAAGTCCTAAAGATCGTCCCAGTGAAATCGGATCGTTCCGGGACCCCAAAAAATGGATTCTACGTCCAAAAATACTTCGAAAACGACACCTAACTCGATCCCATAGCTCAAAGCCTTCAAAACACCCCTCCCGTAGCCCCATTATAGCCCCATAGCGCCCCACGGGTTTGGGCGATCGGACTGAAAACCTTGCGGGCACAACTAGATGGTAAACCAAGTATTTTGTCAAAATTTCAGATTTTTAAAAAAATTCCTACTGCCCAAAACGGCCTGGACGGCGGACGGCGGACGGCGTACGGCGGACGGCGTACGGCGGACGGCGGACGGACATTTCGGATTTAGAATGTAGACCTCTTGAAACGGATAATGTCAAATTTTTAGCCCGATCGGAGTCGTCGACCCGCGTCGCAAAAACATAGGTGTATTATTCCAAGAATAATAAACCAAAAAAGAAGATGGAACTAACCACCAAATTTCGGAAGATGTATTGGCTAATGGGGCGATGGTCATCCTTGTCAATCCCCAACAAGCTAACACTATACAATCAGGTCCTTAAGCCAGTCTGGGCCTATGGTGCACAATTGTGGGGCTGCACCGCTCCGAGCAATCGCTTGATCATTCAGCGATTTCAAAATAACGTGCTATGAGCATGCGTAGATGCGTACCGTTACACCAGGAACGAGAGACTACACCGGGAACTTCAAATTCCTACTGTCGAAGAAGTCATCAAAAAACAAGCATTAGCCCATCAGCAGAGGCTTCGGGGACACATCAACAGCGAGGTTGTCCAGCTCCTCGACGTTGAAGGCCTGCTCAGAAGACTGAAAAGAACAAAACCTCATGACCTGTGGGAGTGGGGTGCCCTGTGAGGCAAATGCTGGACACCGGTGTTTCGGCCCAAGGCCACGACCGGGTCCCCCTAAAATAGGGGGAAACTCCACCCTGGACCTGTTTAGTCAGGTCCAGGGCCACCAGCATTTGCCTCAGGGACCCTGAGGTCGATGGGCCTAGGGGCGGCAGGCCGCCTTATCCGGGCGGCCGCCCCCTGCGAGAAGTGGGCAAACTCCGCCAGAGCCTTGAAGGCCCTGGCTGTGCCCACATAGCGGGACCAATCTGCCCGCCCCCCATCGGGGAAGACAGTACGCTCCAGGACCAGGCTCTCGGCCGAGGACTGCGGGCAATCCCTAAGGATAATATCCTTAGCATATTATGCTCAGCAGAGCCCGGGGAGGCGCACCAAAAACACCGACCGGACGCCTCCAATCCCAGGGAGGAGAGCTTAGCCAGGAAGTCCCCGTGCCAAGCAAGGAGCTGGGTCACGAGGAACCCCGGCCTGACCCAACTGGCCGCAAGCCTCCTCCCAATGTCAGGGAAAAAGGAAAAGGTGAGCCGGCCA
This sequence comes from Pilophorus perplexus, assembly GCA_955831195.1. NCBI lineage: Eukaryota > Metazoa > Arthropoda > Insecta > Hemiptera > Miridae > Pilophorus > Pilophorus perplexus. The sequence continues at coordinate 75,144 of OY037014.1, read as the reverse complement.
GTGCTGGACGCCTCCCACTCCCGCTGCCACCGCCGGGTTAGCAGCTCGCCCAATGAACTGCCCTGCAGGGGGTGCCCTGTGAACTAATTATCAGCTCAGTGAGTAATTACTAGTGCATCAGTTGCACAAAACAACAAGTCGCATAGAAGCAGTGTTATGTGTCATCGCTTTTGGCAAGTCATTTAGTATACATCAACTGTAAATTGCTGATAAGTTTGCTTACTTGGTGCAATAAAAGTTTCAAAAAAAAAAAAAAAAAAAAAAAAAAAAAAAAAAAAAAAAAAAAAGATAGTAAGTAAACGGTTTTTTGTCAAAATTTCAGATTAAAAAAAAAAAAATCCTACTGCCAAAAACGGCCTGGACGGCGGACGGGGGAACCTACAGGTCAGCGAGGCAGCACACTGTTAGGTTAATTTGAATTTGATTGATTTATTTGGAATTTTATTGATTTCCCTTTTGTTTATTTTTAGGGACTGTCCGGCCCTTCTGGGCATTGGAAAACCCTACAGAACCGGATGCCCTACAAGACGGGAACTAGGAGGGCCACATAGGAAGGGTTGGGCGCGGGACTTCCCCCGTCTCACTGGTCTAGAATGCATGGAGTGAATGAAAGGTGTGCGAGAATGAGGATAGATTAGGAGAAAATGACTGTGATATGTGTATCATTGTATGTGGGGGGACAGGGTAGCCCCGTGGACTAAGGCGTCAGCGAGACGCCTGTTTACAATCAGTCGGAGCGCTGATCAGCCTGGTTCGAATCCAGGGAAGAACTCCAATGTTTGACCAAAAGTCAATTATGTGTTGTAATACCTGTCTTGTCGGTTGACAATTCATCTCAACGTTGGAACGTTTATGTGAATGCTAGCAGAGGATCCCGTGACGAAGGCGGCCAAGACATCCGTTTTCAACACACAAGATCGAGGGATCGCATGAACGAACCTCTCTTGGGACCTCGAACCGGGATCAAAATCTGGTGTACTGGTAAAAAAACATTGTCTTCGTTTGCTGAGAACGTTAAACTAGCCACAGCAATCTACGACTGAGGGGGGGGGGGGGGGGGGGGGGGGGAGCTGGGGGCCGCCGACCCGGCTTGTTGATGGACCGACAGTTGTAGTGATAGGTCTTTTATTAGGGATTGGACCTCGAACACCAGAAGGCAAATAGAGTCATCGGTACCATATCAGTGAACAATGTGCCGTCCGGGCGTAAGTTCAAGGTGAGACTCTGTTGATTACCTGATAGGTAAACATCGTAGTCTCTCCTCTGGTTGGTAGCCGTTGCCCACAAATCTAATCATTGTATGTATGTTCAGATTTGTATTTTTGTCTAGCTAGTCGTGTTAGTGTAGGGAGGGGAGGAAATTTTATAGAAGTACTCGCCCTCCACCAGACAAGTAAACGTGGAGAGAGCAACCACCCATGATCCAAAAACTGCAAGTTGTAACTTCTTGTAAGAAGAGGCAGAAGAGTAGGTACGGTCTGCTGCATTCCGCAGCCACCAGCGACCCGAACACCACAAGTTACAAGAAGAGGTGGAATAGTAGGTAGGTCCGTTGCGATGACTACTGATCCCAAAGAATTACGAGCCAATTAATTATGGTGATAAGACCTCCTTTTAAAACCCGGCACCTCCACGTTGGTCCATCCCGGGCACACCAGAATGGTGTGGCTAACGCCGGAGGGGACAGGAGGCCCGTTGTACTCCCCCTAGGGGAGTGCTGAAGATTAAGAAGAAAGAAGATTGAAGCAACATAAGGGCACTCCCCCTAGGGGAAGAAAGAGAGCAGAAGGAAAGTTTGTTATGGGCCAGAAATGGCCTTAGACACAACCTAAGAATCTCTGTACCTACAGCGGGACGGCGGACGGACATTTCGGATTTTGAATGTAGACCTCTCGAAACGGATAAGAGGTTTGTTCCAGGTCTGACTGCGTCTGTCAACAGAAGTTGGACAGCTGTCGACAGAACCCGACCGCACTTACTCGAGCTCTCAACCTACGATCGACCTGGAACAGCAGTTTCTAAACTGCGCATGTCTCCGGCGATTTCTGTTAACATTCCGTCAAACCTGGAACAAACCTAAGGTCAAATTGTGAGGCCGATCGGAGTCGTCGACCCCCGTCGCGAAAACATAGGTGTATTATTCCAAGAATAATAAACCCAAACTGTTGACATTTGAATAATAAACCTTAGTGTAAAATTTGCAGCGTTTGTTAATGTATTTAAATTTTGGTTTTTGGGGATTTATTCCGCCTTTGAATGTTCTAGGGGGATTTTTTCCCGCCCTGCAGGATTTTTTCCATGGAGTTTTTCCGATTGCCGTACCGCCTTCCCTACCAAAGTAACTTTGACAATTTCATCTCTTCCTTGGGGGATGTTCTTGAGTTACTGTGTTCCCCCAGCCGTTTGCTGCTCCTTATGGGAGACTTCAATACAGAGGTGGGCGTATTCATATTCATGAATACCTATAGGTATTCATAGATGATTACGAATTTATTCACAGGCCGCATATTTGTGAATATGAATAACGCTATTCACCGTTTTATTCATGAATTACCGATTATAACGTAAGGTAGATGCGGCGAAATAGTGGGAATCCATCCTATAAAAAGACGATTTCAGACGAAGTAGTCTATTTCCACGATAAATAAAATAACAACTCGTAGACGCGTTTCGGTTTACTAAACCATCATCAGTACAATACAGAATGAGGAAGTTGTGAGAAGTTCCTTATATACAAAAGTGAATGTGCCTTCTTATGGGCGTGGCATTAGAAAGGTGGCAAGAAAAGAGAATGTGAAAGGCAAATAGGTGAAAGGAGAACTCACAGGAAAATATCGATTAGAGGGGAACGCCTAATTACATCCAGGTCATTTACTGATATTCCTAAATTGTAAACTTTCTGAATTTCCAAAGATTCTAAAGCATCTAGTTTTGGACCTTTTTGGCAAACATGAGCTATCCCAATGGCTGGATTATTATTACCTATCTCATAACTGATTCTATGGTTTTCTTCTGACAAATGTTTTTCAAAAGCTTCCCTACCCCTTCCCAACCTAAGATCATCACTATGTTCCTTCAATCTAATTTTAAATTTTCTTCCAGTTTGTCCTACATATTGAATCCCACAATCACATTTTAATATATACACACCCCCTTTATCCTCTAAAGGAATTTTATCTTTCACACCCCCTAGTAATTTCTTTGTAGAATTCTGTGAATAGAATCCTACTCTGAAACCCCTATTTTCTAAAATGCGACCCACTTTCTGAGTTACATTCCCATAAAACGGTAAACTAACCCACTTCCTATTATCTGGTTCCCTATCTTCCCTTTCCAAATTTGTGACTGCTAATTGAAATTTCTTCATACTAATCTTTCCCCAAATTCTATCTATAGTAGCCTTATGATAACCATTACTCTCCGCTATAGAGTAAATTACTTCTTTTTCTTTTTGAAAAGCTACTTGATTCATTGGGACCGATAGTGCCCTGTTAATCATACTGTAAAAGGCTGCAAATTTATGAGATGTTGGATGATTGGAACTATTATGGATAACCACATCCGTATAGGTTGGCTTCCTGAACACAGCAAATTTATGCCTACCCCCCTCCAATTTTATAGTTAAATCTAGAAAATTCAGCTCATTCCCCCCCACTTCCTTAGTAAATTTAATATGCTGATCTACAGAGTTGAGCTGATTAAAGAAATTAGCTAGTTGCCTATCGGTCCCATTGAAGAGGACAATTACATCATCAACGTATCGATACCAATAAAGTACATTATTTTTGAATTTAGTTTCAATGATCCCTTCTAAGTAGTTCATATAAATATCTGCTAATAGCGGAGACAACGGCGATCCCATAGCTACCCCTGGTTGAGTATAACAATCCCCATTAAATTCCCCCTGAAAAACATTTGTCAGAAGAAAACCATAGAATCAGTTATGAGATAGGTAATAATAATCCAGCCATTGGGATAGCTCATGTTTGCCAAAAAGGTCCAAAACTAGATGCTTTAGAATCTTTGGAAATTCAGAAAGTTTACAATTTAGGAATATCAGTAAATGACCTGGATGTAATTAGGCGTTCCCCTCTAATCGATATTTTCCTGTGAGTTCTCCTTTCACCTATTTGCCTTTCACATTCTCTTTTCTTGCCACCTTTCTAAGCCACGCCCATAAGAAGGCACATTCACTTTTGTATATAAGGAACTTCTCACAACTTCCTCATTCTGTATTGTACTGATGATGGTTTAGTACAAGGCCGTACCCAGGAAAAATTTTCGGGGGGGGTTGTGGCACCAGGCGGGGTCCGGAGGCCCTACCCAATAAAACTTTAGAAAAAAACGCTGCAAATTTTACACAAGGGTTTATTATTCTTCGATATAGGTTACTTGTACAGACATTTAATTCTGTCAATGAAAAAAAAAAATTAATTTTTTTTAGATTTTTATATTCCAAAAAAAAAATTTTGGGGGGGATTTTTTTCTTCAAACATGTGTTTTTTCAAAAATTCTTAATTTTTTTACTCGAAAATATTTAACCTCCTGGGATCCTTCAAAAATCCCATTTTTAGCCCCATGAAAGAAATAATATTTCTATATTATAGATTGCCACAGTGCAATCGGATCGTTCCGGGACCCCCAAAAATGGATTCTACGTCCAAAAATACTCAAAAACGACACCTAAATCGATCCCATAGCTAAAAGCCTTCAGAAAACCCCTCCTGTAGCCCCATTTTAGCCCCATAGCGCCCCACGGGTTTGGGCGATCGGACTGAAAACCTTGCGGGCACAACTAGATGGTAAACCAAGTATTTTGTCAAAATTTCAGGTTTTTAAAAAAAATCCTACTGCCCAAAACGGCCCAGACGGCGTACGGCGGACGGACATTTCGGATTTTGAATGTAGACCTCTTGAAACGGATAATTATCCATTAATGTCAAATTTTGAGGCTGATCGGAGTCGTCGACCTCCGTCGCGAAAACATAGGTGTACCTATTATTCCAAGAAAAACCAAAATTGTCAAATAGGTAACCCATTTTTAGGCCATTTTAAGCTTTCATTGACAAAAGTTAGAACGACACTAAGTATATAAAGGGGGTTGTGGCACCAGGCGGGGTCCGGAGGCCCTACTCAATAAAACTTTTAAAAAAATTGTCAAATAACCCATTTCAAGCTTTTATTGACAAAAGTTAGACAAAAGTTAGTGTCACTAAGTATATAAATAATAACATAAAAATAATTTCCCGTTAATTTGGTGACTAGGAAAATAAATAGATAGACAATACAAATAGACTCAACATTGTTTAACATATAAAAACATATTGAACATAGAAAAACAACCTACAGAATATAGTCAGGGATTTGCAAAGTCGAATGGCGGTCATTTTTCGTGCTGCTACCTATCGTAATACATAGCGCCAAACTACATGCTTTACGGCAACTTCCGTAATGGAACGTTTGGGTCTACGCCGTTAGCGGCGGACCGCGTCCATCCACGTACGCGAATGGGTTTGTAAAATTGTAATACATTTTATAAATTATTTACGTATACTTTTAACTAGAAATTGTTTTGTACTCTTCCTTATTTACCTATGAAGATCAATTATAACTTGAGTAAATGTAATTCCTATGTGTTTGAAAATGCTTATTTTTGGGAAAATTTCGGGGGGGGTTCCAACCCCTCTGACACCCCCCCCCCCCCCCCCCCCTGGGTACGGCCCTGGTTTAGTAAACCGAAACGCGTCTACAAGTTGTTATTTTATTTATCGTGGAAATAGACTACTTCGTCTGAAATCGTCTTTTTATAGGATGGATTCCCACTATTTCGCCGCATCTACCTTACGTTATGTTAGGGGCGCTAGTCGAGCGGACGTCGCGGCAACTTACTGCAGTTTGAAGATGGAGTTGTGCAAAGTGGGATGGAACATTTGGTTTAATACCCAGTGTCGGAAATTGAACATCTACCCGTCGTACACCAAGATCCACTACAACGGGCCGTGCCGTAATGGGTCGAAGTACGTCAAGGAAGCACAGAAGAAAATGATCAACGGAGAGGTAAGACGATTTTATTGTGAAAGGGACCGATTGAGTGAGAAGGCATACTTTGTGTATCAAGAGCTTACCGCTAGATATCAGGACGCCACGAATGTTATCATCGATGAAGTAACTGAGAAAGTATGGTCATTTGGTCAAGATAAGAAAAAGACGATGGAGAGAAAGCTCTGGTGGCTAAAACAACGCCAACAAACGCCAAATCCTACAATATCAGGAGCAACGGCATTCTATAATAAAGTAGATAACCAGGCAGGTATAACTCTCTCGTCAAAAGAAGAGCAATTCTTGTCAAGAGGATTGAAACATAACCCAATCACCATGTAAGGAGGTGGATAGGCAATCCCGCCACGGTTGTCGAGCAGGGGGGGGGGGACAGCAGCCTGGTCTCCCCACCACACACCCCGGGAGGGGGTAGCTGGAGGGCGATTGACGCGCTATCTGGACGGAAGCGGAGGACCCCGACGAGTTGCCGGCCAGCCTTCAGTCTGGCTTTGTATGCCACCTGGTGAATGTCAGTGTGCGAGTGCGGGCGCCGTTTTTCTCCCAGAGCATCGCGAGCATCGTGCATCGATGCAGAACAGTTGAGCTAAGAGCTCGGATCAGATAATTTGTGTACGAGCGTGGGGCTTAGTGTGTATCCCCAATTACGCCGCGAGCATTGGACGAGCATCGTGCATCGATGCAGTTTTGTGAAGTCAGCTTTATTGTCTCTTGAGTAACACAGTGAACCTTCGGTGTTGAGCAGTGAAACAAGTGCGTCTCTGGTTTATCCCAAAGTTACGTGACGGATAACTTGGTGTTTTCTTTCGACGCTTGTGGAAGTTCCCGCGTTATCGCGTTTTATCATTCCCCCACTGTTTATCTCCGCCTGCGTACGACTTCGGCAGTTCGCGGGATCAAGTACCCGAATTTTCCCAGCTCCTGGGCGGCCATCTGCAGGGATTTTATCAAGACCCATCGTCGGACGGACTCCAACTCCAGAGCAAGCTGTCGGGTAATTGATCAATTCCCACCAACTTAATCTCCAGATTCTATCCCGTTGAACCAATTGACAGTTTAGATAGAAACCCCCCTGTGATTTTCCGTTGGATGTAAATTGGCTCGAGTTTTTAAGTATTATTTTCGTTGACTCTTGACCAGGATTCAATCCTACTTTAGTTGTTTCCGTAGTTGTGGACAACCTCTTCTCCCTTTTTATTCCCGGATTGGGATATTTTTCCCCATAATACGAGTATTTTATTTAGTTTGATATGTTCTAGTACCCACCCGCTCGGGATTTATTGTTCTTTTACCGTAGTCGGTATTTAGGCGATCCACGCCGTGTTCTTTTACGACGTAATCTCTTTTCAATTTATATCGTTAGGGATTTTCCCCACATCTAGAAATTCCTTTAGTTTGTATTCTTTAGGGAAATCTCCCGCTCCTTTTGTTTGGAATTAATCTCTCTTTTACTTTAGGGACTTTTCCCCGATTCCTTACACGTTGTTTTTACCCTATTTGCGTAGGAGTTTCGATTGGAATATTTTTGTTATTTTCTTGCCGTATCGGAGAGCCAAAACCTTCCCCTTTGTCATTTTTCCCCCTCGAGGTTTCACGACCGACTTTTATTACTTTTCTCTCCGTTGGCAGTGTGAACGACCGGACTTTAAAGCCCAGCTCCCTGTCAACCGTCCCGTTACCCCCCTCCGCAAACCCGCCTCCGATACGGAAAGACCTTCCCTCTAATCAGTTTGTTTTGTACTTTTGGAACCCGACGAACGGGAGTATTGGGGTGCAGTACTAATTTCGTTTTTGTCCGCGGTACTTTTATGCACCTTGAATTCTGCGGTACCTTTAAGCATCTTTTAATTTGCGATACCCTTGCAATACCCCGGTTTGTAACACCATTGATAATAATTCGTTGTCTTCTTCTATGTACATTTTATATACAATATATCACTTGTTTAAACTCCGAGCAATTGTTCACCTTTGCCAAGTGGGAAGATTGAATTGGATTGAAAATTGAGACAGAGAAGTCAGGTTGATCGGCCATAAATTCAGAAATTCTTTTATTAAACGACAATAACAACACAGGACAGTAGTGAAGCATAACAATTTCAACTCTTCAAGGAATCTGCAACGACAGTCGGAGTTCCAGCTTTTCGTCCAGGACCGACATAATATGTAAGTAACTGGATCGGCTACCAGCCAGGTGCTTACATAAAAGTGGTGGCAGCGGTGGGATAAATCTGCTGTTGCTGACTTTTTTAAATTCAAATTCAAAGTCCCCCGAAGATTGCTTTGTTTGTTCTGGCCTCTGTCTCTGTCAACCCACTTGGTAGAGTGAATAGAATTTTTGCAGTAGTATTTTCGGTAGTAGGACAATAGGGGCTGATTGAAAATAGCCAAAAATCACCAATTGTGACTCACCTGCTTCCGTAAAATAACAAAACAACAAAATGCCACCCAAAACACCTAGGCATCAAGCAGACCCCGAACCTGGGGCCGGCATGCTCACACAGCTGGAAGCACTGCTGCGTAATTTCAACGAGACACGTGTTGTAAGGAGAAGAGAAGCACCGGATGACTCGGACATCCCCCGAACTATGTTGTTCGAGTTGGAAGCTTGGGATCCCCATGCACCGGATGCAGTGTCGGCCACGACATTTTTTAGGATGCTTGAAGATGTAGCAGAGGGTCTCTCCCAGCAGAAATGTCTCAGACTCCTTAGGGCAAAATCGAAAGGAGCAGCGAGGGAGTTCATCGCCGACCACGACGTCACTGGGGATGACCCCTACGATCAGATGAAGGAGGCAATGCTCAGGTGGTTTGGGAGGGATGAACCCGAAGATGCGGTTGAGACGCTCATTACTGCCAAGCGTCAACCACATGAACCACTCCGCCGTTTTGCCGAGAGACTGCGTCGGCTGGCACGTATAGCTGTCGCCAGTGAAGGGGACAGACTGACCGCGGCCGAGAAGGAAGAATGGGTGCAAAAGAAGGTTCTCAGAGCCTTCGTCAGGGGAGTGGGCCGACCATTGAGCTCTTCCCTGCTGGGCAGCCCACCACCGTCAATAGAAGAGGCTCTCAAAAGGGCAGAAGACCTGGAGAAGGACCTTGCTAAGCTGGCAGATCCCGGATGCCATTGGGACCTGGGTGCTGTGCAGACGGGTGACAGGAAGTGTTACTCTTGTGGTCAAACCGGACACTTCGCAGCTCGATGTCCAACCAAGTCTGCCTCAGCCGACTCTTCGGGAGCGTCGACGTCTGCAGGGGCATCAGCAGCCTCACCAGCGTCACCTACCACATCGAATGGGTCCAGAAACTACAACCGCCCTACGCCACGATACGCCTGCCTGTTTTGCGGGGAGATGTCTCACTTTCCAGTCTCGTGTCCTCACAACCCGCAGAGGACGATTTTTTGTGATTATTGCGGAGTGATAGGCCATCTCGAGGAACAATGCCACAAGAGGAAGATTCTTGACCCCGTCTCGTATCCACAGGGGGCGTCACCCAAGGCATCCACATCAAATCAGGAGCTGGTGCCTGCCTCGCAAGAGTTAGGGCATGTGACGCTGGTGGAAAAGCCCATGTGTAGGACAATGCGCCTCAACGCGACGCTCAACGGTGAGGAGCGCTCGTTTGTCTTGGATACAGGAGCGGCAATATCTGTCTTGACCCGACCCATCAGCAACACGCCGATTCTGCCAACAAAGGCCACGGCGTGGGGAGCGGACGGCTACCCCTTACGTTTCAAGGGAGAACAGAGGGCTCGTGTAAACATCGAAGGCATTGTTTTCGAACATAACTTTTTCGTGTTTGCGAGAGAGGGAGCTGGTTTGGACCTTTTGGGACTGGATGTCCTCCGACGCCTGCCACTGGCCATCAGAACCGATAAGGACGAAATAACGCTGATCCAGGATCCAGTACCTGTCGCAGGGGTTAGCTCGCTTACCCCGAGGACACCAACAGCGATGCCCGGTGCATCTCCTGAAGCAATGCCCGGTGCATCTCTCGGAGCAATACCCAGTGCCTCTCCCAAAGCGTTGCTCAGTGCATCTCCCGATGCAATGCCCCGTGCATCTCCCGAAGCGATGCTCAGTGCATCTCCCGATGCAAGGCCCAGTGCATCTCCCGATGCGATACTCCGTGCATCTCCCGATGCAATACTCCGTGCATCTCCTGATGCAATGCTCTGTGAGACTTCTGCCACGATGCTCTGCATGATCGGCGTCCCCAGCGAGGAAGCCCCACGTGATGGGACAGCATTGCCCAATGAAGCAACCACCTTGGAAACGTATCCGGTGATCACCTTCAGCCTTTTGGATGCACCCATCCCTGAGACTTTCAACCTACCAATTTTGAGTATCAAAACAGCACCGACTGACAATCTGGAACCGACCTCCGACGCCCCTCCAATGAGTGAGGACCATACACATGGAGATTTCAATGGAGAGGAGGGGGAGTTGACTCCCGCAGAACGATGGATCTCCACCGAGGATGAGGTCGCCACCCAGTTCCAGCGCCTTGGCGCTGCCATTGCCAAGGTGCCACCGCACCCACTCCATCCACGACGCCCACTCCGAGGAACCCTGAAGGGAACCCCTACAGTCTGCGCTCCAGACCCCCAACCGAACTACAGGATGCCACATAGAAGGGGACACGTGCCCTACATAGGTGAAAAGGAAGCAGGTGGGGGTGAGTCCCTGGTAGGACTAGCAGACGGAAATTTAGGTGGACCGCTGCTGTAGGTAGATTAGAAGGAAAGGAAAAGAAAAAAAAAAATATAATAAAAAAAAAAAAAAAGTAAAAAAAAATAAAAAAAAAAATAATAAAAAAAAAAAAAAATAAATAAATAAATATAAAAAAAAATAATAATAATAATAAAGAAAAAAAAAAGAATAAAAAGAAAAAAAAAAAAAGAATGACAACAATGATAATATGAATAAATTAATGTAAAGCCCTGAAATTGAATGTAACCCCCAAAGTAGCTAGGTGCTGTCAATTTGGTTGGGAGCTGTTGGTCTGGAGGTGGTTGGCCGATTTGATCTGCCCTGGTAAATGCTTGTGCTTAACTGAAATTGAGATGTTGCAGAATCTTCCGCCACACGCAGAATCGCTCTACCACACATCGATACCATCAAAGAAGCAATGGAAGGAAGCCGTCGAGGGCGACGGCCAAACAAGAGGGGAAGAGTGTAAGGAGGTGGATAGGCAATCCCGCCACGGTTGTCGAGCAGGGGGGGGGGGACAGCAGCCTGGTCTCCCCACCACACACCCCGGGAGGGGGTAGCTGGAGGGCGATTGACGCGCTATCTGGACGGAAGCGGAGGACCCCGACGAGTTGCCGGCCAGCCTTCAGTCTGGCTTTGTATGCCACCTGGTGAATGTCAGTGTGCGAGTGCGGGCGCCGTTTTTCTCCCAGAGCATCGCGAGCATCGTGCATCGATGCAGAACAGTTGAGCTAAGAGCTCGGATCAGATAATTTGTGTACGAGCGTGGGGCTTAGTGTGTATCCCCAATTACGCCGCGAGCATTGGACGAGCATCGTGCATCGATGCAGTTTTGTGAAGTCAGCTTTATTGTCTCTTGAGTAACACAGTGAACCTTCGGTGTTGAGCAGTGAAACAAGTGCGTCTCTGGTTTATCCCAAAGTTACGTGACGGATAACTTGGTGTTTTCTTTCGACGCTTGTGGAAGTTCCCGCGTTATCGCGTTTTATCATTCCCCCACTGTTTATCTCCGCCTGCGTACGACTTCGGCAGTTCGCGGGATCAAGTACCCGAATTTTCCCAGCTCCTGGGCGGCCATCTGCAGGGATTTTATCAAGACCCATCGTCGGACGGACTCCAACTCCAGAGCAAGCTGTCGGGTAATTGATCAATTCCCACCAACTTAATCTCCAGATTCTATCCCGTTGAACCAATTGACAGTTTAGATAGAAACCCCCCTGTGATTTTCCGTTGGATGTAAATTGGCTCGAGTTTTTAAGTATTATTTTCGTTGACTCTTGACCAGGATTCAATCCTACTTTAGTTGTTTCCGTAGTTGTGGACAACCTCTTCTCCCTTTTTATTCCCGGATTGGGATATTTTTCCCCATAATACGAGTATTTTATTTAGTTTGATATGTTCTAGTACCCACCCGCTCGGGATTTATTGTTCTTTTACCGTAGTCGGTATTTAGGCGATCCACGCCGTGTTCTTTTACGACGTAATCTCTTTTCAATTTATATCGTTAGGGATTTTCCCCACATCTAGAAATTCCTTTAGTTTGTATTCTTTAGGGAAATCTCCCGCTCCTTTTGTTTGGAATTAATCTCTCTTTTACTTTAGGGACTTTTCCCCGATTCCTTACACGTTGTTTTTACCCTATTTGCGTAGGAGTTTCGATTGGAATATTTTTGTTATTTTCTTGCCGTATCGGAGAGCCAAAACCTTCCCCTTTGTCATTTTTCCCCCTCGAGGTTTCACGACCGACTTTTATTACTTTTCTCTCCGTTGGCAGTGTGAACGACCGGACTTTAAAGCCCAGCTCCCTGTCAACCGTCCCGTTACCCCCCTCCGCAAACCCGCCTCCGATACGGAAAGACCTTCCCTCTAATCAGTTTGTTTTGTACTTTTGGAACCCGACGAACGGGAGTATTGGGGTGCAGTACTAATTTCGTTTTTGTCCGCGGTACTTTTATGCACCTTGAATTCTGCGGTACCTTTAAGCATCTTTTAATTTGCGATACCCTTGCAATACCCCGGTTTGTAACACCATTGATAATAATTCGTTGTCTTCTTCTATGTACATTTTATATACAATATATCACTTGTTTAAACTCCGAGCAATTGTTCACCTTTGCCAAGTGGGAAGATTGAATTGGATTGAAAATTGAGACAGAGAAGTCAGGTTGATCGGCCATAAATTCAGAAATTCTTTTATTAAACGACAATAACAACACAGGACAGTAGTGAAGCATAACAATTTCAACTCTTCAAGGAATCTGCAACGACAGTCGGAGTTCCAGCTTTTCGTCCAGGACCGACATAATATGTAAGTAACTGGATCGGCTACCAGCCAGGTGCTTACAACCAAAATCGACCGAAACGACATCTTGGATCTCGCGATGAGTACTGAAGCGGTCATAGCCAATGATGATGAAGGTAAAGTTACTAAGTCCCTCTGTGCCCAATTGCTTCAAGGAGAGCAACCTACAACGAAATCAACAGAAGATGAAAAATGTCTAAGGAATCTACGGAGAAAGTTAAAGGATGAGAAGGTGACTGTACTGAAAGCTGATAAAGGAAATACTACTGTTTTGATGAAGAAGGAGGTGTATGTGGAGAAAACATTGGAGTTTATACGTAAAAATGATTGTAAAAAGTTAAGAAGTGACCCAACTAGTAAATTCCAGGCTGATGTGAGAAGGATAGTTAATAATTCCAGTAGTATTTTTCAAGGGGTTTGGAAACGTGGCATATTTGAAATGAACCCTAGACCTCCTCTCCTAACTTGTCTTCCCAAGATCCACAAAGAAGGAATACCTATGCGACCTGTTGTATCATATATAAATGCGCCTGCCTATAAGTTAGCCAAAAAACTGAATACTATTTTTTAAAATTCTGTTGATTTCACTCCAAAATTTACCGTTAAAAATTCTTTGGACCTTATAAGTAAAATTAAAGATGTTCATGTGCCACATAATTCAAAATTAGTTTCTTTTGATGTTACAAGTTTATTTACCAACATTCCAGTTCAACATTGTAAAGATGTAGTTAATAGATTAATTTTAAATTCTCAACTTGATTTTGTAAGGAAAGATGAGTTATCCCAAATGATGAATTTATGTATAGATCAAAATTATTTTAAATTTAATGGGGATTGTTATACTCAACCAGGGGTAGCTATGGGATCGCCGTTGTCTCCGCTATTAGCAGATATTTATATGAACTACTTAGAAGGGATCATTGAAACTAAATTCAAAAATAATGTACTTAATTGGTATCGATACGTTGATGATGTAATTGTCCTCTTCAATGGGACCGATAGGCAACTAGCTAATTTCTTTAATCAGCTCAACTCTGTAGATCAGCATATTAAATTTACTAAGGAAGTGGGGGGGAATGAGCTGAATTTTCTAGATTTAACTATAAAATTGGAGGGGGGTAGGCATAAATTTGCTGTGTTCAGGAAGCCAACCTATACGGATGTGGTTATCCATAATAGTTCCAATCATCCAACATCTCATAAATTTGCAGCCTTTTACAGTATGATTAACAGGGCACTATCGGTCCCAATGAATCAAGTAGCTTTTCAAAAAGAAAAAGAAGTAATTTACTCTATAGCGGAGAGTAATGGTTATCATAGGGCTACTATAGATAGAATTTGGGGAAAGATTAGTATGAAGAAATTTCAATTAGCAGTCACAAATTTGGAAAGGGAAGATAGGGAACCAGATTATAGGAAGTGGGTTAGTTTACCGTTTTATGGGAATGTAACTCAGAAAGTGGGTCGCATTTTAGAAAATAGGGGTTTCAGAGTAGGATTCTATTCACAGAATTCTACAAAGAAATTACTAGGGGGTGTGAAAGATAAAATTCCTTTAGAGGATAAAGGGGGTGTGTATATATTAAAATGTGATTGTGGGATTCAATATGTAGGACAAACTGGAAGAAAATTTAAAATTAGATTGAAGGAACATAGTGATGATCTTAGGTTGGGAAGGGGTAGGGAAGCTTTTGAAAAACATTTGTCAGAAGAAAACCATAGAATCAGTTATGAGATAGGTAATAATAATCCAGCCATTGGGATAGCTCATGTTTGCCAAAAAGGTCCAAAACTAGATGCTTTAGAATCTTTGGAAATTCAGAAAGTTTACAATTTAGGAATATCAGTAAATGACCTGGATGTATTTAGGCGTTCCCCTCTAATCGATATTTTCCTGTGAGTTCTCCTTTCACCTATTTGCCTTTCACATTCTCTTTTCTTGCCACCTTTCTAATGCCACGCCCATAAGAAGGCACATTCACTTTTGTATATAAGGAACTTCTCACAACTTCCTCATTCTGTATTGTACTGATGATGGTTTAGTAAACCGAAACGCGTCTACAAGTTGTTATTTTATTTATCGTGGAAATAGACTACTTCGTCTGAAATCGTCTTTTTAAATTACCGATTATTCACATTTTCACAGTTTCACATTTCATTCACAGTTTCATTACAGTTTCATTCACAAATCTGCGGCCTGTGAATAAATTCATATTCATGTTTTGGACCTTTCCTGTTATCCGACCACCGCCCGAAACCGCCCGATCCAATACCCCCCCCCCCCCCCATAGGTGTACGCAAGGGGGGGCTAGGCCCCCCCCCCCCCTAGACAAACGAAAAATATATATACACTTGCAGATAAAAAGAATGAATAAGAAGAATTAGTGGTTAAAAAATTCGCAGAGAACCCGAGGTGGCTCATGTTGTACATTTAAAGTGAAAAACTGGGGTGTGGTTTTATGAAACCACGGTAAAAGTGAAACTTTTTTCCCACTAGTCTCTCCGGCTCGCTTCGCTCGCTCCCCTAGTGGGGTACGTAGCATCGATGGACACGTTTTTTATGTCTAGTCCCCCCCCCATTTCCTACTCATTCACCTACCCTTGTATCTCTACCCACGGCTTCATTTTGGCGTTTTCTCAAATCGATTTCTAACGTGGCACCTGATAACAACAAAACAAGCGGCATTGTTTACTGCATCCATTAATAACATCAATAAATATAAAATGGGGACATAATGACAAAGAACAAGTACGAAAGAAATGTGTGATAAATCGAGAGCTTTCCAACGAATGATGAACGATTTTTGTACGATTATAACTGGCGAAGATGAAGTTCCGTAGCAACGAATCGGTTGTAAGCGAAAACGCGGTTTCGGGTGGTGGTCGGATAACAGGAAAGGTCCAAAACATGAATATGAATTTATTCACAGGCCGCAGATTTGTGAATGAAACTGTGAATGTTACGTTATTTCCAAAAAAAAAAAAAAAAAAAAAAATCAACGGTAGCGTGATGGGACAAGAAACGACACACAGACCAAAAAATTTGGGACGATGTAATAAAAGTTTCACTTTAAAAAATCAACTTGACATTGCTGGGTACCTACTAATTCCAATATTCCATTCAGTATTAGTTGGAGGGTTGATATGAATAGTTTTTGGATCAAAAAGTCATCAACTTGACTCGTACTGTTGACCTGAGTCGGGCAGTATACCTTTGTCGATTTTGGAAAATTGCGAGTTGACGGGAGCAGTATTAGACCTATTTACGGAGAATCGTAGCCGACTCATTTTGCACGTGAAAAAATTCGTTAGACATCGAATTTGTTCAGTTTTTACTCAGCTACAAGAAAGTAATTTTATCTTTCTGTGGAAAAAATCTAGACACAGGTTTCAACACGTTTTTAGCTGAATTTGAAGCAAATAACCATGATTTTTGTGCATTTGATTCAACATAAGTTGAGCTTGGGCTAGCTAAGGTAGGTATGCGACTATTTTTCCTGAGTACCCTATGTAGTGCCCTATATAGGGCACATATGTACTGAACAACTCCAACAAATGGCGTCCGTTTTTTCTACAGATTTTAAGGTAAATGCGTGAAATTGTGAGAATTCCTTTTTTCGCGAAAAGTCGCTGAATAGGTACCAAACTTCAAAAATATGTATTCTCGCCGTTGGATAACGTTAAATCTCATCTGATCGAGTTTGAAGTTTCTTCAAACTCGACCTTACCTAGATAGACCTTTCAGAGAACCTGCGATAGGTAGTTACGGCGCTCGTTTAGTGAAATCGAGAAAACAAACTATGAAAACATACATAATATGTATGTTTTCATAGTTTGTTTCATGTTTCATAGGGTAGGTATATTATACCCTATTAGGGTCTTTGTAGTGGATACAAAATAATAAGTTACAGCGAGATATTTCTGGCTCGAACCTTCGAAACAAAATTTAATTTAAAAGGCCACATTGTTTTTCCTTACAAAGTCATGAAAATAACTAATCTGGCTCAGCAATTTTCCGTCTTCAAGTAGAAATTTTCAATTCTAGGGTGTTCAATCGACGCCAAATTTATTGCCCTACAACATTTCTTTATGTACAAACTTCGGGAGAATCCTAACTTGGCTCGCACACTGGAAAATGTACTGAAAACGTGTTTTTTTTAAAGGTATTTTGGGTAAAAGCGGCTCAGAATCCATTTTAGGTACAGGGACATGGGCTATATTCGTGATCACTGATCACTGATCAGCGTCAAATTTACGAATACTAAGAGTATGGGGTTTTCAGATCCCCCCAATATGGCCGTTTTGCACCACCGTTCGTCGTCCGCCGGCCGGGCCTTAGTGAGCAGTAGGAATTTATTTAGAAATCTGAAATTTTGTCTAAATACTCGGTTTACCATCTAGTTGTCCCCGCAAGGTTTTCAGCCCGATCGCCCAAACTCGTGGGGCGCTATGGGGCTAAAATGGCCTACGGGACGAGGTTTTTGAAGGCTTTTGGCTATGGGATCGAGTTAGGTGTCGTTTTCGAAGTATTTTTGGACGTAGAATCCCGTTTTGGTGGTCCCGGAACGACCCGATTTCACTGTGGGGTCTATAGGGCTTTTATGGGGCTACAAATGGGATTTTTGAAGGATACCAAGAGATCAAAAATTGATCTCTTTATAAAAAATATTCATTATTATCCGAGTAAAAAAAAGCAAAAACAAGATTTAAAAAATAATAATTCTTATAAGGAAACTCTTTTTTTTTTTTTTTTTTTTTTCAAGACAAGTAATTTTCGCACAAGTAGGTAACCTATACCTATCACTGAATATGTGTATTATACACCCTTGTGTAAAATTTGCAGCGTTTTTAACTTTAATGCTTTAGGTACCCTTGCTGGCAGCATGTCTAGCTGCAATATTTTTGAGCCCCCCCCCCCCCCCCCCCCCCCCCCCAAAGGAAGACCTGCGTACGCCCATGCGCTGAATAGGGACCTACCAAACTTCAAAAATATGTATTCCCGCCGATTTCACTGTGGGGTCTATAGGGCTTTTATGGGGCTACAAATGGGATTTTTGAAGGATACCAAGAGATCAAAAATTGATTCTTTATAAAAAAATATTTAATATATTCCGAGTTAAAAAAAAAAGATTTTGACAAAAAAAAAAACGTAAGTAATAATAATTTTTTTTAAGCTCTTTTTTCAAGACACAAAATTAATTTTCGCACAAGTAACCTATATCAAAGAATAATAAACCCTTGTGTAAAATTTGCAGCTTTTTAAATTTTAATTAAACTAGGTAGCAGCATTTAACTTTAGCAGCATGTCTACCTGCAATACTTTTGAGCCCCCCCCGCCCGATTTTTGTTGGCTTTGGGTGCGTTAAAGCCATCGGGAGGGGTGTGTATAAGTCGAAATCGATTTGGGGGGGGGGGGGGGGTTAATTCCGCACACTACATCAGGCGGTTTCGGGCGGTGTTCCCATAACAGGAAAGGTCCCATATTCATGAATATGAATACGCCCACCTCTGCTTCAATATCATTTCGAGTCCTCATGTGCGAACTGCACTCATCAGAAATCGCATTGTATTCGAGGGAAAGTCCGTATTCGTCTCAGCACTCGTCTCATTGATAAGAAAACAACTGGATTCGTCTCCTCCCGATTTAAGAGTGATAAGACCATGGCTGGATTCGTCTCACCTCTGAACTCACTATCAATACTAGACTGTTATTGTCGCCCTTCCCAACGTTAACCGGTAACCTGTTCCCTTGGGCGTAACGCAACTGGGCAAATGAGAACCGCAACGACGGCTGCAGCAGCCGCCCGACTGGGCAAGAAATAGGCAGCCCAACTGGGTTCTCTGAGGCAAGGTCTCTGAGGCAGTGCGATTCTTTTTTTTTTTTTTTTTTTTTTTACCCCACAGCCGAGTGGATGTACTTTGCTCGAAAGTTAAAAATACTCTGATTTCAACAAACTATGAGAAATATTTCAATCTGTTTGCCTTTCCGACTTTTTATTAAGGGGCCACGGGAGTCAATAGGATTATGACGGAAAACGACGATAACCACAATCATGATCCCTACTAGGTGTCGCAATCCCGCACGATTTTCAATCCCGCGGGATCCCGCAGAATTTTGTAATTACTAAAATAATATGGTTTAAAAACCGCAATTTCTTTACAAAAAACGCTGCAAATTTTGCACAAGCGTTTACAATTCTTTGATAAAGGTTAATTGCGCAAAAATTAATACCTACTGTGCCATTAAGAAAATACTTTTGAAAAACAATAAATAAATAAAATTTATTTTCTGTGAGATTTTTGGACAGATGTGGGACCTTGAAAAACGGATTACTCGGAAAACCACACCTTATTTGACCTCCTGGGTTCCTTCAAAAATCCCATTTTCAGCCTCATGAAAGCCCTACGGGTCAAAATTTCTGATTAAAAAAAAATTCCTACTACCCAAAAACGGCTCGGAAGGCGGACGGACATTCTGTTTTTGGAATCAAGACATCCTGAAACGAATAATGTCAAATTTTGAGGCCGAACAGAATTTTCGACTCCGTCGTTATTGAATAGGTGTATTATTCCAACAGGATATTATCCCCTCTGCAGCAGGGAAATAGCCAACTTGCTGAAAGAAAGACCACCAGAGAAGGTCAGTGAGTTAATAGTTCTCTCACCCGAATTTGATCGGCACTGATTGCAGAAATAGGTACCCAGCAGTAGAGAATGCTCTCTCTGAATGTATCGGAATCGTCAAACAGAATGCACCTCCTCTTTCCCCTCAGATAGGTTAGATATTATCTAACGAAAGAGGATATTATATCTAAGATCCAGATACTATAGTATCTGGATCTTGAACAGGATCGTAGATACCACAATAATCGCAAAAATATTGTGAACTACTGCACAACAGGCTTGAGGAGGACTTATATATAAGTCCTCCTCATTCATATATGAATCACAGGCAATGAGAATGTGATTTACAGTCTGTAGGACGCGATTCACACCACAGAAAACGCGGCTTTTTTAAACAAGAGGAATCCCGCAAAATCCCGCGGGATCCCGCGTTTAGAATCCCGCATTTGCAAGATTGGAAAAACACCGCGGGATCCCGCGGGATTTCGGGATCACGCATTGCGGGATTGCGACCACTAATCCCTACACTCCTGCCCAAATTCGGTTTCCTCAATTTCATCGCGAGTGACTTAGTTCACTTTCCTACCGTTCTTTTTTAACCGGTTACCAGTTAGGTGTTATCGGGAACTGAGACGAATCAGGCCGTAGGGGAGAAGGCGCTCATTTAAGTAGGAGACGAGTCAGGCTATGGGTTTAGTCTCTAATTGCTAACGTGATACTAATTGGAGACGAATCCGGATCCACCCGTATTCGAGGCCGTCCTCAGAACCTTTGGCTTTCAGGTTACTCTGAGGGAGTTCACTCGTACCCACGCGGGTCAGTCTGGAGAGCCATCGTGCCTGTATGTGATTATAACCAATTTTGGTGTCGGCTGGTACAGAGCCGTAGTGAGTGACCACCAAGGAGTTGAATTTCGTTTATTCAAGCGTATCCCTCCTTCGAAACCCGTCATTTATCTTTTCAGACGTATGAGACCTGAAAACATCCTTTCTCTGTACCATCAGTTGTCATCTGTTTCTTGGTTCCCAGTTTATGAGGCCAAATTGGCCTGGCCAATGACGTGGAGGCGTCTACGGAGGAATTTCTGAGGATTCTATTGTCGGCCCTCGATGTGGTCTTCCTTGGGTTTATATCGGGTTAAACTGGCCTCAAAGAAGAGGCAGCCGAAATTCCACCAATTTACTCGGGAATCCATGGAATTGCGGGATCTTTACCACCATTTTAGAGGGCTACCGTGGATAAGCGCCAATACCTTTTTTCCTGTTTTTAATGATCATGCATAAGCGCCACGTCCTCTCTCGGAGGTCATTTCGCGGGAGTTGTAGAAGCGCCAGGTCCCTCCTCAGGGGTCTTTCATTGCACGTTAGCCAGCTGTACACCATAGATGCTCTCGGGCGGTGTACTCACATTCCAAACCAGAGAACGCCCGTAAAAACATGTACCATGTTAAAAATCGGGGTGACAACCACGTTACTCCGCGGCGAGGAAAAGTTGGACCCTGCGCTGGACACGTTACTCCGATAACAAGTAGCGAGCGGTTATCGCAGGAGGACTCTTGACTCCCGTTAACAACTGAGCCTCAGTTGATGATTGTTACGTAGCCATGTCGGACGTCCAAACTGTTTTTATCGAAGGTGGTAGCGAAAAAGGGAGATGCGTCGTTTTTCGCGATAATTATAAGTTTGTTTTTCACAAATATTTGGCGGGAGACGTGAAACGATGGTGTTGTGCGGATAAAAACAAGTGGAGGTGTAAGGCTTACATTAAAACCTTTGGGAACGAATTGCTGGAGGGGTCAGAATTTCATACTCACGAAGAAAATAAGGACCGAATGCAAGGATCTGTACTCCGCGCAAATGTAAAGAGAAAAGCCACCGACGAATTGTCCACATGTCCTTCCAAGGCAAGTTGTCTATTTAAGTTGTTAATTTAATTTCCTCAATTTAATTTGTCAATGAAAATTCGCTAACAAGTCTTGTTGTTACAGATTGTGCACTGCTGGAAACGCAAACGGAAATTTTTGCGAAAGTGAATTCCGCAATGGCAGAAACCGACCGCCCGAAGCTTGCCGCCACGAGAAGAAAATCCCAGTGGATCGGGAAAACTATAGAAAAGTATGACACTGGAGCCATCTCCCTTTTCACGTACATGAAACGCGTGTCCGGAAACTACCGTCCTCGGGTGGAGGACGACTAATTGTTATCTGTGTCTTATTTTTATGTTTTGTTTCTTTTTGACGTTTGCTAGTCGCAACAACATGATATATATTAGATTTTTGCATATTTGACGTTTGCTAGTCGTATAATATTATTGACCGTACCATCCATCCAAGTGTTCCTACTTTTCATTACATATTACATTATTGCCACTCCATTGCAGTTTTTGTCATTTTTCCTTGGGAACACGAACGGGAGGACGCACGGGAGTAAAATGTCCATCGAGATGTTTCTTAGCGGGAGTAACGTGACCAGCGGAGGTAAGTGACCCCCGAAGATAATGGGAGTAAAGTGTCCACCTTTTTGCTCTGCGGGAGTAACGTGACCGATTCCCAAAAATCGCCGTATTTTTATCGCTTACCGTTTAGGAGGAGGAGAGGAAAAACCATGTACCATGAGAATTTCGAAATTTCGCAGGGTTGCGCGCGTCGGGCTGGGTTTTAATATAGCCTATGTTGTGGGCAAGAGAGTGAGATCGTTAGGGAAAAAAACCCATTCAAATCCGTTCAGCCGTTTAGGCCCCTATAAGGCACGACGGTTTACGGGGGGGGGGGGGGGGGGGGGGGGTTACTTCAAAACTCTTACATTCCAATCCAGTGAACGCCCGTAAAAACATGTACCATGTTAAAAAAATATTGCCGCCTGTGGGTGTATTGCCGCTTGTGATTTGTGTAGATCATGGTACATGATTGTCTTATGACTTAGGTACCTGTGGGACACCCCCAGACCCCCGGATTATCTAAGTTTTGATCAAGGATCATAGCAAAGAAACATGGTACCTGTTTTTTGGATTGGTATATTTAAATTCGCGATAAGGCGCCTATAAGTCACGACGGACACGCAGACAGAAAGCTCAACATCTCAAGGGGGGCTCGACCCCCCTAAGCAGACATAAACGGTCCACCAAACCAATAGAAAAAAATTTCATCAAAATCGGATCAATATTTATTTATTTATTTAATAATATGGGTCGAGCCCAATAACAAGAAATATAAAAAGTAAAAAAAAAAAGCAATACGGTGCCGGTTGAGGGGGGGGGGGGGGGGGGAATATTGGCTGAAATCCCCACTCCTTCCCTTCTTTAGGGAAGGAGAGGGGGTTGAAGGAGGGGAAAACGGAAAAAAATCCTTGAGGGCGCTCAACCTATCTCAGAACGTACATCATTTTTGAATTTCTCGAGATTTTCAAGAACATAATAATATTATGTTCTTATTATATCTACCTATATATTATATTGATATATTACTATACTGAGATGGGTGACAAACACGACACTAATAACTTGCCTCTGGACGTTTCGCGTTGCGCGTTATCAACAGACACACAGACAGAAAGCTCAACATCTCAAGGGGGGCTCGACCCCCCTAAGCATACTTAAACGGTCCACCAAACCAATAGAAAAAATCGCCGTATTTTTATCGCTTATCGTTTAGGAGGAGGAGAGGAAAAACCATGTACCGTGAGTACAAAATTTCGAAATTTCGCAGGGTTGCGCGCGTCGGGCTGGGTTTTAATATAGCCTATGTTGTGGGCAATCTCACCCGAGATCGTTAGAAAAAAAAACCCATTCAAATCCGGTCAGCCGTTTAGGCGCCTATAAGGCACGACGGTTTACGGGCGGTGTACTCACATCCAAAAACTCTTAAATTTCGAAATTTCGCAGGCTTGCGGGCGTCGCGCGGAATTTTAATATAGCCTATGTTGTGGGCAATCTCACCCGAGATCGTTAGAAAAAAAAAACCCATTCAAATCCGTTCAGCCGTTTAGGCGCCTATAAGGCACGACGGTTTACGGGCGGTGTACTCACATCCAAAAACTCTTAAATTTCGAAATTTCGCAGGGTTGCGTGCGTTGGGCTGGGTTTTAATATAGCCTATGTTGTGGGCAATCTCACCCGAGATCGTTAGAAAAAAAAACCCATTCAAATCCGTTAAGCCGTTTAGGCGCCTATTAGGCACGACGGTTTACGGGCGGTGTACTCACATCCAAAAACTCTTAAATTTCGAAATTTCGCAAGGTTGCGCGCGTCGCGCGGGATTTTAATATAGCCTATGTTGTGGGCAATCTCACCCGAGATCGTTAGAAAAAAAACCCCATTCAAATCTGTTCAGCCGTTTAGGCGCCTATAAGGCACGACGGTTTACGGGCGGTGTACTCACATCCAAAAACTCGTAAACTTCGAAATTTAGCAGGGTTGCGCGCGTCGCGCGGGATTTTAATATAGCCTATGTTGTGGGCAATCTCACCCGAGATCGTTAGAAAAAAAACCCATTCAAATCCGTTCAGTCGTTTTGGCGCCTCTAAGGCACGACGGTTTACGGGCTGTGTACTCACATTCCAATCCAGAGAACGCCCGTAAAAACATGTACCATGTTAAAAGGAATGATCTCACCAATCCGATTGTGTAAATTGTCGGGGGGTTGGCCAAGTGACACACGTGGGAGAGAGTTGAGAAGTTGCGAGAGTTGCGGTCACACGACCCACAAGGACTTCGTCCGCCTTCATGCACCTGAGTATGCACCGCCATAATGCACCTGAGTACGCAAAAAAAGTGAATTATAACAAATTTAAAGTGAGGGACCGAGTGGAATATTCACAAGGTCACGTTACGTAATCCAAACAAGGGGGTTTTTATGGGCGAGAGGTGAAGTGGCTGCACTTTTGACCCGCTGCCCAAGACTTCAAAGTCGTCTGCCGACGGCCGGTGTGGGTGGGGGGGAATCGGGACGTGACACCCCCAGATGTTCCTTAGGTATGTGGAAAGATGAGTCGACGGCTGGTCGAACTCGTCATGAAAATGCCGGACACGCAGAAACAAGGAAAGACAAAAAAAATTTTTTTGTTTCCGTGGAAACCTGTCTTCCCTCGGAAAGGAGGGAAAATAAATTTATATATGGGGCATTCCACGTCAAAGGTTGAACTCAAAAAAGTAAAGTTCTTCGAAATCAACCATTTTTGGGTATGTTGTACCCCTAGGTGAGAAAACATTTCCCAGAAATTTGGAGACCGATTCGTCGCATTTTCGTCGCTCCACAGGCAGTCAAAGTTAGCAAAATAGGCAGGTGTGGGTTCACTTCGGCGGCCCTTATTCCGCCACCAAAAAAATAACATCGCCAGTGCTTTGGAAAGAGAAAAACCTCCTCTTTTATGTGGTGTAATCGTTTTTTCAATCAAAATTTTACTTCACCTTTAAAATCGAGTTTGAAAACTTAAAAATAAGTTTTCTCCAATTTGGGCATTTTTAATTTTTATTATTTTTGGCTTAATTTCAAGGTATACACCTGTAGAACATCCAGTTAAAAGGGAATCATGGGATGCAAAGTCGTTAAGTGTCAGCAAACAAAAGATATCACTAACATATGAGGAAAAACGCTTTTTTCTCCTTTTTACCGGGTTTTCCACGGTTGCATTGCCTCGCATCCTTTGTCTACGAGAACACAGACTATAATGGACTTCATCTGCCACTCATAAGCTTTCCCAGTAGGTTTCAATATTTTTATTTGCGTGTCAACTCATTTGATTGCTCTTTGCACTTGAATGTAGGGCCTTATCTACTTGTCTGAGCTTGCACCATTAATGTTGTCTTTCTTTCATCTTGTGAACTCTTCTTTCATTCCGGACGCAGATAAGGTGATTGGGTGAGAGAAAAATTGAAGTCATGGGATTCAGTCACGTAACCGCGGCCGTAAGGTACTGATGCTGTAACACATCATCCATCCTATCGCTAAATTCATCAAGTCTTTAATACTCCAAATCAAATTTTGATTGTTTGATTTTTGTTTGCCAGTTCGCGTACTTCCGAGCTACTATAACAGTGCACCATGTCTTCTTTTCGTTCTCGTTGTCTTAATCCATTTAATGAGCCCCATCAGACACGGTGTGCGAGTTTGAGACGTGTATACACGATACATCGCAAAGTATTTTGTAAAATAAACGTGTAGGTAGTAAATCGAATACATCTGTTTTCATGTGTTCTCACCATCTCCCCCAAATATAGTAGGTAACTAAAGGAATGTGGATCGAATAGAAAGTGTTAAACTGCCTACAAATTGGGACAATTTGAATTTTAAGAGTTGAAACAGTTTTTGAAATAAAAAAAATATTGAAACCTACTGGGAAAGCTTATGAGTGGCAGATGAAGTCCATTATAGTCTGTGTTCTCGTAGAGAAAGGATG
Organism: Pilophorus perplexus; assembly: GCA_955831195.1. Lineage (NCBI taxonomy): Eukaryota > Metazoa > Arthropoda > Insecta > Hemiptera > Miridae > Pilophorus > Pilophorus perplexus. The sequence continues at coordinate 49,057 of OY037014.1, read as the reverse complement.
CGAGGCAATGCAACCGCGGAAAACCCGGTAAAAAGGAGAAAAACGCGTTTTTCCCCATATATTAGTGATATCTTTTGTTTGCTGACAATTAACGACTTTGCATCCCATGATTCCCTTTTAACTGGATGTTCTACAGGTGTATACCTTGAAATTAAGCCAAAAATAAAAAAATTAAAAATGCCCAAATTGGAGAAAACTTATTTTTAAGTTTTCAAACTCGATTTTAAAGGTGAAGTAAAATTTTGATTGAAAAAACGATTACACCACATAAAAGAGGAGGTTTTTCTCTTTCCAAAGCACTGGCGATGTTATTTTTTTGGTGGCGGAATAAGGAAGGTAGCAGCGGGCGAAGTGAACCCACACCTGCCTATTTTGCTAACTTTGACTGCCTGTGGAGCGACGAAAATGCGACGAATTGGTCTCCAAATTTCTGGGAAATTTTTTCTCAACTATGGGTACAACATACCCAAAAATGGTTGATTTCGAAGAACTTTATTTTTTTGAGTTCAACCTTTGACGTGGAATGCCCCATATATATATATATATAAATTTGCTCTCAGAGTGCTACCAGTCAGACAAAAAAAAAAAATTCTGGTGTGTGGAAGCGTTTTTTCCCGTAGATGGAGAAGAGAAAAAAATTTTCCCGTGGATCTACTACCCGGCAAGGTAGAACTTAACCACGATCTTGCTAACATGACATGCTAACATTGTGACGTTAGCAAGAAAAAATTATTCCCCAAAGCGCCGATCCGTGGATCGTAATACCTAAACGTAGGTAAACCACACTCTCATGGAGGAATAGCACTAGGAACTATTCCTCCATGCCACACTCCGATTACCATGTGACGTTGGCCGATCCCGTCGGCGTTAAATTGCCGACGTGACTGGACGCCCGATGAATCCCACGTGGGGGAAAACACAATAAATTTATCGCCGATCGTTGGATCGCGACAATATATACACGCCCAAACTGGGCAAAAATAAGGAAAAGGAGAAATAATAAAGAAAGTATTAATAGTGAAAATAAAGGGAGGTTTATTCAGTATGAATAAAACCTCTTGCCAAATTAAGAGAGCTGGGCCGGTAGGCGAAAATGGAGAAAGAGGAAAATGGAAATGAAGCAAATAAAATATAAAAAAGGAATCATCTCACCAATCCGATTGTGTAAATAATTTACACAATCGGATTGGTGAGATCACAACAATTATTGTCGGGGCGTTGGCCAAGTGACACACGTGGGAGAGAGCTGAGAAAAAGCACAATCTTATCATATCATACATATACATACAATAATATAAAATCGTGTTGGCCGCCGTGTGGTAGACGGCCGTGTGGTTTGTTGGTACGGGATAACACTTGACGTTCACCCCACACCTGTAGTCCCCCACCTTGCACCCCGAAATCGACAGTGGCGCGGTCATGCGGTGTGTAGGTACTCTTCCTTCCCTGTTATCGGTCTTCGTTATCATTTATCTCGTTATATTTCACCTTTTCCACCTTCATCGAAGACTCCAAGTTTCTTTTAGGAATGAGAAATTAATGACCTTCTCTTGAAAAGTTTTCTAACTTTCCGGGGTGCTTTGGACATTGGACCACTACGCACTGGATCACTGTTGCCTGTCAAATAATGTTTCAAGTGGCGTTTCAAAATTCGAATTAGGGTATCCACTTCAGGGAATGGATTCCTCTATTGACCGTTTCCAAGCAATAAATTCCGCTTCTTTCTAGGGATGGGAAAGTCAACTCTTTTCGAGGAGTCGATTCTCGCGATTCAATTCGTTAAAAAGAGTCGACTTATGAGTCGACTCTTTGCGAGTCGTTAACCCGCCATTTCCCGAAGAATCACCGGTTCTTTTATGAATCGTGACTCTTCCTGAGTCGACTCTTGAAAATCTCAAGTTGAGATTTTGATGCGAGAGACGGCTGACGAGACGACTCACGGTCAGAGGGCATGGAAGAAATAGCTGGAAGAAATTCTTCCTTATTCCATGGTCAGAGGGTTTATTATTATGTACCTACCCATTTAGATGAGCTTATAAATTTTATGAGAAAAACCAATAAATAACTGGGGTATTGAAAGCCAAATTACCTAGCAAAAAATGAACTTCTTTTTGCATTTTGGCTCTGGCATTAGACGCTAAGAAAAAACGCTGCACATTATGTAAAATATTTTCACAAGGGTTTATTATTCTTTGATATAGGTTGTGCGAAAATAAGTTCTGTCAATAAAAAAAAATTGTTTTTTGAAAACTTTTTTTTTTTCAAAATTGTGGAAGATGATCAGCACACCTAATCCTAAATAATGCTATTTTTTGTTATTGCTCATGACAACAACAAACAGGGACTCCCCGTATTCTCTTTTACTCTGTCCTTTCGACTCCCGAAAGGACAGAGTAAAAGAGAATACCTAGAGAAATCAACAACGAAAACAAAAATACGCACGAGTTTGAACCTTGGTACCCTGTACAGAAACCACGGAACCAATCAGAATTGAGGATACCCAACTCTCTTCCACCCCTCCTTCATGATTCTCGATGAGTCGACTCGTATCTTACCAATCAGAATTGAGGATAGACGACTCTCTTCCCCCTCCTTTAAGACACTTCATGATTCGCAATGAGTCGACTCTTTGGAACGCCGCGAGTCGACTCACCCGGTTCATTTGAAAGAGTCGATTCATTGAGTCGACTCATTCAAAACTTACCCAACCCTACTTCTTTCTTGAAGGTCTTGCGTTCTACTCTTAACTCGAATTCATGTTTCTGTTGGAGATGTGTTTCAAACACGGAGATGCTTAAAAAAAAACGCTCCAAATTTTACACAAGGGTTTATTATTCTTTGATATAGGTACGTTACTTGTGCAGAAATTTAATTTTGTCAATGAAAAAAAATTTAAATTTTTTTTTGTGGATTTTTGTTTAAAAAAAATTATTTTGGATTTTTTTTTTTCAAAAAATTGTTTTCAACATTTTTTTGTTGTTTTTTACTTGAAAAATATTTGACCTCCTGGGATCCTTCAAAAATCCTGTTTTTAGCGCCATGAAAGCTCTATAGATCGGAACAGTGAAATCGGATCGCTGCGGGACCCCTAAAAATGAATTCTACGTCCAAAAATACTTCGAAAACGACACCTGACTCGATACCATAGCCAAAAGCCTTCAAAACCCCCCTTCTGTAGCCCCATTTTAGCCCCATAGCGCCCCACGGGTTTGGGCGATCGGGCTGAAAACCTTGCGGGCATAACTAGATGGTAAACCGAGTATTTTGTCAAAATTTCAGATTTTTAAAAAAATTCCTACTGCCCAAAACGGCCCGGACGGCGGACGGCGTATAGTGGACGGACATTTCGGATTTTGAATGTAGACCTCTTGAAACGGATAATGTCAAATTTTGAGGCCGATCGGAGTAGTCGACCCCCGTCGCGAAAACAGGTGTATTATTCCAAGAATAATAAACCAAAAGTCGCAGCTCAGGTTGCTAGCAAAGTTCCCTTTGAAAACTTAACCATTGAACCTGGATCAAAGAATAATAAACGCTTGTGTAAAATTTGCAGCGTTTGTTAGTGATTTTTGATCGCTAGACTAGCTACCGACTTTTTGCGTAATCTACTGAATTTATGTGAACGATCTACGGAAAAGAGGTTTCTTGAGTTGGCATCCCTGAGTTTGCGGGTTTGATTTGCTGACGGGGTGGGGGACTACAGGTGTGGGGTGAACGTCAAGTCGGGATAACGCGTTCCCGAATGAGTTTTTTCACTTTCCGCTCGCTGGCCGTTTAGGGGGTCGAAAAAATTACGAAAAAATACGAGCCGTATAGATTAGAACTGGAGGAAGACGTCGGTCAAATCGTAAATCCGAAATTCGCCCGGGAAATTCGTCGAAAATTCGTCGAAAAATCGTCTTTCTCCCGTTTGTCCTACGTTTTCCACTTTCAACTCGCGCCAAAGGCCGTTTAAGGGGTCGAAAAAATTACGAAAAAATACCAGCCGTATAGATCAGACCTGGAGGTAGACGTCGGTCAAATCGAAAATCCGAAATTCGCCCGGGAAATTCGTCAAAAATTCGTCGAAAAATCGTCTTTCTCGCGTTTGTCCCACGTTTTTTCGGGTTCAAAAATACCCAGTAAGGAGCCATTTTTTGGGTATGGTATCCGCGAGCCAAATGCGCGCCAAAATATGGCCAATCCGATTCCGAAGTCGGATTTCAAAAAAACCGAGGGGGAGGGGGCGATTTCACGGTGAGAAGACAATTGGATCGTTTTAATTCGCGAGGGGCCAGGGATCTTAGAAAACGGAGGGTCCAGGGAACATTGATAGATGGAGAGGCTTTTATTTAAAAAAAGTTGAATTGAATTAAAAATAATAATTTCCTAAACGGTAAGCCCTAAAAATACGCCGATTTTTTCTATCGTCTCTGCTACGAATAGGAGGGGCTGAGCGGAGCGAGGCCTTATGTCTGAGTAGGGGTTTGAACGTGTCCATCGATGCTACGCACCCCACAGGCGGCAATACACCCCACTAGGGGAGCGAGCGAAGCGAGCCAGAGAGACTAGTACTTATATAAAATTATCGTGTCACAATGTTCGTTCCCATACTCCTCCGAGACGGCTTGATCGATTCTCATGAAATTTTAAATGCATATTCAGTAGGTCTGAGAATCGGCTACTATCCGTATTAGATTTCGCCAACTCTCTTCCTTCGTCGCGAACGGAGCTTTCCTTCGCAACGAGAGCCGGGTCAAATAGCGTCGTTACTAGGGATTGCTAGGAAAATTTTCGAAACGCCAAAACCCGATACAACTTTTGGCGTAGGTTTTGAACGAAACTACGTCTGTTAAAACGAGCTTTTCACGCTGATTTCAACGAGTACAAAACGATTTCTGTGCGATAACGCGTTTGGAAGTTATTCGATGATCGTCGGTAGGTGGGTACGAGTATTTTTTGCGAGCCTTCGATTTATCTTCGGCCATTTTGGGACTGTTGACATCGTGATTCGATTGTAAACAACTTTCCTTAAAATCTGCGTTGCTAGGACCGGCCCGAAAACCGACGAAGGAGCCGGCGTGGATCGGGCAGACCTTCAAAAGGCACAACTTCGCGTCGAGCCCTTTCAAATGAGCCATCTCCCACGAAAATTGATGGAGAACTGCAGCCTCCACGCGCCAAGCAAAAATCACTGATCGCTAATAAGATCTTATCGAAGTAGAGGGTATCGAGCAATTTTGGAAGATCGTGCATCACCGCGTCAACCCTCGGATTCGCCCCCTGCACCCCCGGATGACTTCCGCTTAAAGCCTGACGGCTAAAATGTGGTGTACCTGACCCTTGAGGGTTTTGTCCCCCTCGCTGTATTATATAAGATCGGCTGTTTCTTACCGGTGTACCCATGTGCAAATAATTTTTTAATGGATAAAAAATAAATTAACCTGTTTTATTGATATGATCTTCACTCGTCATATTGACAATATCGATTCGAAAAACTACATAACTTATTTTAGTGGAAAAACCTTAAACCTTAAAAACCTTAATAGATGTTCAAAAGTTCTGTCAGCAACTTCTTCTACTCCAGTAGCTTCCATGACATCAATATTGATTCAAGTAAGGTGATTCAGAGGCCAAAAAAAGGAGTAACTAAGCGAATTTAAATGTCCTTAGCAACGTTAGTAGCGCTACTTTTGTCTCACTATTTGGTCTCACTTTTTCCTGTCGCTTTTCGGCGGGGGGTCCCATCGCAAAATCCTGAAGGGTCAGGTTAAAAAATCGTTCAATTGATGGAGAACTGCAGCCTCCACGCGTCAAGCAAAAATCACTGATCGCTAATAATAATAAAATTATTATGGCTATCACCAATAATTATTATTGGTGATGGTTCCAGTGATTTTGGAACTGGAGGAAGACGTCGGTCAAATCGTAAATCCGAAATTCGCCCGGGAAATTCGTCGAAAATTCGTCGAAAAATCGTCTTTCTCCCGTTTGTCCTACGTTTTCCACTTTCAACTCGCGCCAAAGGCCGTTTAAGGGGTCGAAAAAATTACGAAAAAATACCAGCCGTATAGATCAGACCTGGAGGTAGACGTCGGTCAAATCGAAAATCCGAAATTCGCCCGGGAAATTCGTCAAAAATTCGTCGAAAAATCGTCTTTCTCGCGTTTGTCCCACGTTTTTTCGGGTTCAAAAATACCCAGTAAGGAGCCATTTTTTGGGTATGGTATCCGCGAGCCAAATGCGCGCCAAAATATGGCCAATCCGATTCCGAAGTCGGATTTCAAAAAAACCGAGGGGGAGGGGGCGATTTCACGGTGAGAAGACAATTGGATCGTTTTAATTCGCGAGGGGCCAGGGATCTTAGAAAACGGAGGGTCCAGGGAACATTGATAGATGGAGAGGCTTTTATTTAAAAAAAGTTGAATTGAATTAAAAATAATAATTTCCTAAACGGTAAGCCCTAAAAATACGCCGATTTTTTCTATCGTCTCTGCTACGAATAGGAGGGGCTGAGCGGAGCGAGGCCTTATGTCTGAGTAGGGGTTTGAACGTGTCCATCGATGCTACGCACCCCACAGGCGGCAATACACCCCACTAGGGGAGCGAGCGAAGCGAGCCAGAGAGACTAGTACTTATATAAAATTATCGTGTCACAATGTTCGTTCCCATACTCCTCCGAGACGGCTTGATCGATTCTCATGAAATTTTAAATGCATATTCAGTAGGTCTGAGAATCGGCTACTATCCGTATTAGATTTCGCCAACTCTCTTCCTTCGTCGCGAACGGAGCTTTCCTTCGCAACGAGAGCCGGGTCAAATAGCGTCGTTACTAGGGATTGCTAGGAAAATTTTCGAAACGCCAAAACCCGATACAACTTTTGGCGTAGGTTTTGAACGAAACTACGTCTGTTAAAACGAGCTTTTCACGCTGATTTCAACGAGTACAAAACGATTTCTGTGCGATAACGCGTTTGGAAGTTATTCGATGATCGTCGGTAGGTGGGTACGAGTATTTTTTGCGAGCCTTCGATTATTTTGATAGGTAGGTACTAGGTAATTTTCTTTTTGAGTTGATGGGGTGCTATGGGCTGCATATAGTTGGTGATAGACGGGAATTTGATACTTCACAAGGAGAGGCCAAAAATCGTTGTTACTACGAAAAATTACGAGTCGACGGGTTGCTAAGGGTTGCCATTGGTTTCCGTGCACTGAACGTCGACGCGACGCTAATTTACATGGACAGGTAACCCTCTTAACGGGCCTTCGATTCGAAATAGTTAGATACTTCACAACCAGAAACGGGTCAACAAGGTTGGACGGGTTGGACGGGTTGGACGTGCTTGCTTTCCGAGTGAAGGATAGACGTATTATTGAACGGGAATTTTAAATTTGATATTTCGTGCGAAGCAAGGGTGTCCCAGTTCGTCTCTGTGGCTGGCTCTGTCTAATCCACGCTACCCAGCCTCAACGGTAGAGCCTAAATTTAGCGCATTGAGCGACTGTCACTTGGTGGTGACGCCCGATAAAGGTGATGGACGGAGTGCAGCGAAGCGCACAGGGCCCACTAGTTTTTATATAATAATCGCTCGAAGGCTAGAAAAAAAAGTCCTCTAATTAACTGCCTTATTTCCGATCTCCTCCCCGCCCAACCTCCCCTCATCAAGAGGGGGAATCGGATGTCCGGGTTTCCACCAATAAAACATGGCCCGCTCCCCCCCGCCTCATCGGCGCGAGACCCCGGTGGATAAGGGGACGCCAATCCCGGGTTGGTCGGTTCTACGGCCAAACCCGTGATGGTGACGTCACATAATATATCAAAATTTTCAGCAGGATGTCTAGTTTTTAGCGCAACCTTTCCCTCAAAAAATGGAAAGGTGCGCTCACCTCTTCGACATGTTTTTTTTTTTTAATTAGCAACCAAAAATCGATTTTTATTGCGAAAACCGACCTACGTGTCCCCTAGAAATAAACAAAAGGGAAATCAATAGAATGCCAAATAAATGAATCAAATTCAAAGTAACCTAATATAACGATATGCTGCCTCGCCAACCGGTAGGTTCCCCCCTCCATCCACACCTGCCTCCTAGCACAACCCCGCGCTATGGGGCTAAAATGGGGCTATGGGAGGGGGTTTTTGAAGGCTTTGAGCTATGGGATCGAGTTAGGTGTCGTTAGGGCTTTCATGGGGGTTAAAAATGTGATTTTTGAAGCTTTTTTATAAAAACATACATAAACACCGGCTCACCTTTCCTGGAGCGACATATTTGGAGGGGGATAACTCCCGGAACGAGATTACATTCTGACCAATGGACCCGTGGCCTTCGGGAACGAAATTACATACGCCCCTAGCGGGCACAACTAGAACCAAGTATTTGGTCAAAATTTCAAATTTACACTAAAATGCTTACTACCCAAAGGGGCTCGGACGGCTTACGACCATTTTGTTTTTGTAATCTTTAACGATGCCTTTTTACCAGGAATGTGCTGCATGAATGTTTTCTTTTCACGATTTTTCCAGAAACACCCTCTGGACACGAAATATTTTGACCGAGCATTCACGTCGGAGAAGCCTGTTCTCACCCCCGTCGACAAAGCTATTTTGGAGTCAATGGACCAATCACAATTCGATGGATTCAGCTACACAAACCCCAACGCTACAGAGTAGGTTTATTTTGGGATGAAACTACAAAACGTTGGTTACAAAAACCAAAATTTGGTTTTATGAGCCTTAGTAATGATAATAATTATTATTGTGGCATAATAATTATAGTTACTAGTAACTCTGAAACGGCGCGATGCGCCTGTCTTAAAGACGTGGGTATTGGTTGTTGTGCAAAGAAAACGGTAAACTGTTTTATTGTTGTAAAAGAGGGTATTTAGGGAACGTTGAGAAAGGGAATGAGGGAAAGCCTTTTTTTTAAGTTTTCTGAGGGAACTACATAATTATTGAACTACATAATTATCAAGTAACGAACTAATGGATGACAGCTCGTTCTTTATCCAACGCGATTCTGCCTCCACATCGTCTAACGTTAGACTCAGTACAGACTGAGTACTCAGTTGTGACGTCTTTGATATTGACGGTGGCAGCATCTTCATCTTCCTGGTTGTCATCATTATGTGCATCATCATTGTCTTCATGATCACTGAAGAGGAGCGAAGATACGTTGAGGCTGTCGGTGTTAGGTGGGCGTTGTGCGAACCATTGTGTAAGGTCATTTGAGGAAGGGGAGTTTACCTCTAGCGCCTTGGTGCTGGTTAACGTGTTGCCCGATAGGTGGTTTAATTTCAAAATTAAACTAACATGAACACGGCCTTCGTCCAAAAATTTGATCCTTGACAATGTCATCTAGCAGAGACTTGAGTTTTAAATGAAACACTCTAGCAATGAGGTCAGGTCGCATGTTAGGTTGCTCATCTTCATGAAGAGTAGATATGATCCCATTTAGGATTGCATGTGAACATTACGAACAAATCAGGCTTCCCGCAATGGCGGACTATAGCCATTGCATTCAGGTAATTATAATGCAAATTCCTGAAGCTCCCTTGAAAACGTTTTGGTAAGATAACTTGCGTCCCAATTCGAAGGCCATCTTGTGCCGCTCTCATGTGAATGGCATCGTGCAAATTAAGATAGTTTTCTGCCCGGAGAAGCCGTTGCTGAGTTCTGACAAATGCCAAGCGTTCGCTTTCTATACTTGTATACATGCCAACGACCCAGAAACGGCTAAGAACAGCTTTTGTGACCTATGACGGAAATCAATAGTTGAGGATTTATTAATGAAAGTATTGGCAATAAATGAATGGATTGAACTTGTGGAATGCCTTCTTAACTGTGAAGAGAACTAAAACCATCGCGGATTGCTTAGCGGTAGGATGCATACTGAAGTTGAGTCAACTTGTTGCGGATTGATGTTACATAGTTACTGTTATGAGCCATATTGCGATTAAACCCTCGATCTCCATACGTGGAAAGGAGTGGGTAAGCCATTGGATCAAGAGCCGGGTGATGAGAAGGTAGGTTCTTAAGGCCACCTTCAGTTGGGTAAATGATGAAATCTTGCTCACCAAGAAGGCACCCATCATCTGATTGAAAAACAGCAGCAACATCATCAGCAATTGGCAATCGGTTGGTTTAATCGTCTTTGGTCGGAACTGGCTTCGTAAATTAATGCCATCCTAATGTCCTTGTGTCGATAAGGAGGAAGCTCGTCAAAAACAGTCCCAACAGCACGAAATTTCTGGGCGAATGGATTCACTTGAACGATGTGTTCTGAGAGTAATCTCATCACAGATCGGTCACAATTCACATTGCTTTGGGCCAGCGTTCTTAGGTTTGTTGCTTCTTCTGTGTCGTACAAATAAATTGAGCGAAAGACGGTGTCATCCCAGAACTTGGTTGCAGTGTCCCAATACGATGGTGAACTTGGCCATTGATTTTGTAAAAGTACGGGCCTCCCCCACACAATTCCTCGACATTCGCGCTTGTGCTCACCATTGCTAGAGCAGCATTGAACTGTCTTATATGTGTTCTGTAGTTTTTTGAACCTTCAGCATTAGTGGTGAACAGCCCTTCAATGACTGATGACTGCCTGTATGGAGGAAGTGTTACCTTTCCAAAATGGCAGCACAGCTTGTAGCCTTTCTTGGACTTTTCAGCTGCAAAATGTTTTGCCCCACAGTGGTTAGGTACATTGATTATTCAGAGGCCCGAAATGATGGGATTCAGGATTTCGGCTCTGAAAAATATAGCGAGTCCCAATTAGAGCATTCAGCGTAACTCACGTGGTAGGTGCATCCATAATAGGCAAAGGAAAAAAGAATCATCTACTAACTTGGGATTGTCGAATAACAGCAACTTTCTTATGTCTGTGATCTTCTGTTCATTTAGACGTTTTCTGCTCCTCTGAGTCATGGTATTTCGTAAGTCGTCGTCGAGAGGTTTTGTTCGTTTTCGTTCTTATTCAAACCGCCCCCCCCCCCTTGGCAATCGAATGCAGCATTCCTTATTTCGGAAAACGCACGAGTACACCCGAGCGGTTAAAGGCAGTACGTGAGTACACCCAGACAAAAACTACGTGAGTACACCCGCATGACTTCAGTACCTACACCTAGACAGAAACCATGTGAGTACACCCGCAGTACGTGAGTACACCCATGAGAGGACGATAACTTCAATGTCAACCATATTTATTTTCTGTGAACAACATCATCATCATTGAAGAATCGTCAAAAACGTCAATATAAAGGATAATTTGATGTTCACCATTTGCAAAAACTGGAACATGGTGCCGGACCCACTTTCAAACCGGGATGTACATTGTCCTAACCACTTTTTTTTTCTTTTTTTTTTTTTTGTTGGGGGCGATGCTGCAGCATGCACATTCGTAAAATGTATTCGGGCATACACGTCACACTGGTATGAAACTGATATGATGGAAGGGGCTCTGCCCCCACCCCGAGATTGAAGGGGCTCGTTCAGACAGGCAGTCACCTGTGAGCATCGCAACTGTTAAATGTCCCTGTCAATCAAGTCATTTTGTAATTTGTCTCATTTCTAATAAAAGTGAAGTTCGTCAGTCAATCGGCAGTTTCTGTGAAAACCCCCATGTCCTTCTCGAAGGAGAAATTGGAGAAATTTAGCACATATTAGAAACTAGTTCCTCCGTAAACACACAAATGTTCGGGTGAGGTGAATAAAAATTTCTTCTGAAAGAAGCGTGAAAACTATCAAGCGGCCTATCAACCAATATTTGAACCATCCATAAATATTAAATTAATCAATTTTATTATTTTCCGTCAAGTGCGCCAACTTCGTGCCAGGAACCCAACTTCGTGCAACTCGTGTTTTCCGGCACTATCGAGCGGACTGGGTGTACTCGCGTTACAACTCGTTCAGGTGTACTCGCGTCATAAGTCCGATTCTTCTCTGGGTGTACTGCGGTAGTGCTCGGGTGTACTGGTGACCCTACTTTCACCTCGCTGGGTGTACTGACGTACCAACCCCCTTATTTACGGAAAATCTGCGTTGCTAGGACCGGCCATTTTGGGACTGTTGACATCGTGATTCGATTGTAAACAACTTTCCTTAAAATCTGCGTTGCTAGGACCGGCCCGAAAACCGACGAAGGAGCCGGCGTGGATCGGGCAGACCTTCAAAAGGCACAACTTCGCGTCGAGCCCTTTCAAATGAGCCATCTCCCACGAAAATTGATGGAGAACTGCAGCCTCCACGCGCCAAGCAAAAATCACTGATCGCTAATAAGATCTTATCGAAGTAGAGGGTATCGAGCAATTTTGGAAGATCGTGCATCACCGCGTCAACCCTCGGATTCGCCCCCTGCACCCCCGGATGACTTCCGCTTAAAGCCTGACGGCTAAAATGTGGTGTACCTGACCCTTGAGGGTTTTGTCCCCCTCGCTGTATTATATAAGATCGGCTGTTTCTTACCGGTGTACCCATGTGCAAATAATTTTTTAATGGATAAAAAATAAATTAACCTGTTTTATTGATATGATCTTCACTCGTCATATTGACAATATCGATTCGAAAAACTACATAACTTATTTTAGTGGAAAAACCTTAAACCTTAAAAACCTTAATAGATGTTCAAAAGTTCTGTCAGCAACTTCTTCTACTCCAGTAGCTTCCATGACATCAATATTGATTCAAGTAAGGTGATTCAGAGGCCAAAAAAAGGAGTAACTAAGCGAATTTAAATGTCCTTAGCAACGTTAGTAGCGCTACTTTTGTCTCACTATTTGGTCTCACTTTTTCCTGTCGCTTTTCGGCGGGGGGTCCCATCGCAAAATCCTGAAGGGTCAGGTTAAAAAATCGTTCAATTGATGGAGAACTGCAGCCTCCACGCGTCAAGCAAAAATCACTGATCGCTAATAATAATAAAATTATTATGGCTATCACCAATAATTATTATTGGTGATGGTTCCAGTGATTTTGGACTTAGGTACGCCATTATTGTCATCCAACAACTCACCAGGTTGCATCTTTTTACATTAAAGTCGCAACATGAGGGTATTCATAACAATATTATGCATAACAGTGCAAGTTATGTGAAACAAGCGGTCGTGGGGATCGTGGATTCGCTCTTGATTGTAATAGTTTTAAGGTTAAAAGTATGATATTTGAATATCGATACCCAAATTTACATTATATGTAACATGTCCAAAGACGCCATTTCGAGAGAAAAAAAATTATATTTATCAAATCAAATCAAATCAAGGTTTTTTATTTGCAGAGGCCAATATGACACAGCAAACGTCAAAAATGAGTTGGTACAAAGGTGATTTTTCAACTGGGGCAAAAGTGGCCAAAACGCAATCTAACTGGGGAACTTTTCGGCTTCTAACTGGGGCAAGGCTCTGGAAGACTCGCAATCGAACTGGGGCAAACGTTATGGCGGTAAAAACGGCATTTAGTGAGAAACATTACGCACCTTAAAATTAAATTAATATAGTGTTGTCAACAAGGGTTGATGCGTCGTGTTTGGGGTTCTGACTAGTTTTCAGGATCCTCGGTCGAGTTGTAACGGTTAGCTACAGCCCTTAGGTATTTCTTGAGATCACCATCCTTCTGATATGTAGCCCAGCACTCCAATAAAAACTCGTTATTATCGCGGACCTCTTTTCGTGGCAATCTGATTGTCCCTATTGAGAAAATTAATGATTATTGCGAAAATTGTAATCATACTATAGTTAATCAGATTATAGTATGATTACTATTTTCGCACCCACCACCAGATTTTGGTGGATTATGTTGGGTAGCGGACATTGACAGCACTTTCTTAACACCTCCGTCGGTACACAGTTTAGCAGAACACGTCCTATTGTAACACCGAAACGACAAACTACCGTCTTTCAACGTACGATGTTCAGTATATTTATGACTATCCACTAACTGCATTTTTTCAACAAAAATTTAGATTGAATCGGCACATCCATGTCCACAGCACAACAGAAACTGAGTGACTAGCAAGTCTGATTGTGCACCAAGCCGAGATAAGGCCGGTGCAACGCTGTTTTCATGACGAGGTCCATTCCCCAGTTCAGTTTCGAGTTACTGAAGGCTCTTTCCCCACTTAGATTGCGTTTTCAACTCGGGCCCCTGAGGACATTTCCCCAGATCGATTACCCTCGGTACAAACACGAAATACATCAGGCAATTGCATGGTACAAGGCAAAAGAAAACAATGGTACATGATAGGTGTAGTCATATAAACAAACTAAAACAACTCAGGGCGTAAGTAGAAACATGACAACAGATGAGAAAAGGCTCCCCCATCCACGATCCACTCAACTCAAGACACATCGCTCCATGAAATACCGAAAAACTCCTCCAAAGAGTAGAGTTCGGCTTTGAGAAGATGTGATTTTATTACGTTATTAAAGGATCTATCAGGGAGGTTTGACAAGCATGACTTGACTGTGTTCAGAGCCGCCAAAACATAGGAACTGGGAATGGTTAGAATACCCAGACGCACAAAAGTGCCCCGACAACTTTCATTCCAAGAGAGACCGGCAATTATCCTGATCACCCGCTTCTGGAGCCTGAAGACCCTGATGGCATGACTGGAATTTCCCCATGCAATGATACAGTTACTGGCCCTGCTTGCAAAGCATGCATGATATACCGAACGAATAACTGCATCAGACACAACGCCCCTCAATCTCCTAATCATGTAGATCAGGAGTTCCCAATTAAATTTTGTCACGGACCCCTTAACAAACCACAAATGTATTGAGGACCCCCTATATATGTAAATTATATATATAATTTTGTTGTAAAAAAGGTTTTCCCCCGTTTGCTTATACCTAGGTGTAAGTATATATCACAAGGGAAAAATCAATTGATTGTTGCAAATAATTATTTATTTTTACATTTATTTTACATTTGGAAACAGTTGCACAACAACCACTGACACAGCTGAAGCTTTCCTACCTACCTTTTCCTACGTAATATTGCTGGTTTGCAGTTGGATTTATTAGTAATAATTCCAATTATTGGAATTCAGGTTTCGTAAAGTAATAGGTAGATAATGCTTCTTCTTCTTCTGATAAATTTGAAATTTAATAAACAATTTGGGAAAAGAATCGATCCTCAGATGTATCGACTCTTTTTGAAAAAATAATCGCAATTATTTTTGAGAATCGGACTGTCCGATTCGGACATCCCTACATTCTGGTAGAAACTGGGCGAACTAGTCACTAATCTATACCACTAATAATAATTATTATTAGGCTAGGTGTCACTAGCGTCGCGTCGCAAGTAAGTACGGCCTCTCACGCTTTACAGGACACTCCGGCTACAAACAGACATTTTTATTACTTGAGTTCCTGGTAGAATAGCTTAAAATATTAATTTTTGGATGCAGCTCGCGGACCCCCACACCAACGCGGACCACCTTTTGGGAACCCCTGATGTAGATGCAGGACGACAATTTTGGCAAAAGCGCTTGAATGTGTGATAGCCATGAAAGACGGTTATCAACCATTAAACCCAAGAAGTTAACCGACCCATCCAGACGTCGGTTGAGGCCTAGTTCTAGACTTTGAGTCTTATTCCTGTTCAGGACCAGGGAATTAGCTGAGCACCACTTCTCAATAATTGAGGAGTTCCCCTGCAAGCTACGGTTCATCTCCTCCCGAGAAGATCCCCTCGCAACGGTCGATATATCATCGGCAAAAAGGAAGATATCATTAGGATCCAAAAACTGGTCAGCCAAGTCATTGATGTACAAGAGGAACAAGCAGGGGCCGAGGATACTACCCTGCTTGACACCACAAGGGATCATCACTTCCTCTGATGCGACACCATTATTTATTATTTTATTTATTTATTTATTATTCACATAAATTTTTATACATACATTTGTTTTTCGTAAACTTACAATGGAGCTTTCCCTATTCCAGTCTTTTCGATACCGGCCTAAAGGTCTACGACCCGTCCAGGCCCGACTCGAACAGCTCTCGTTGTACAATATAAGTATATGCGATTAATGTATATAACTATTACAATTTTAATTACAAAGTCCTAAAAGTAATTCTAAAAATAAATTACAGTCCAACTATACTACTACTAGGTACGTAGGTACCTAACTAAGACTAATTTTGCCCCTGATATAAATATTCCCCTTAAAACTTGAATTTTTGAATAATGACATTTGAAGGGTCAAGTAGATAAAGGTGATATGTGACATTTCTTCAAATTTCTAGAAAAAGCGTTCAAAGTTTTTTCTCTGTTACTTTTTTTGTATGGATGTTTTTTCTATGGGTAAAACGGTGTCACATTCTTGGTTTCCAACCATTTTTGTTACTAGAGGTTGTATATTAGTTTTCTGAAAGCAACCTAGAGATTTTAGCATTTTTCTGAACATATCACCTAATAAACTTTGAGGTCTTTATAAATTGATTTAGTGAAGGGAATTTGGACATTTAGTTTTGTTCTGTAAGCCGGGACTGACCTAGGGTAGCGCGTGTTCCAGCTTAATCAAAAAGAAATCCAACCGGGATATTCCCGTCTTACCACACTTGGTCCTTGGAACTATTCCCTGAAATTATATAATTGTCAGTACTCACAGATCTTGGAGGGAGAAAATGAGGTAGGCGACACAAGACATCTTCATAACGAAGGGAGTTTTAATAAATGTAAAAACTTAGTACAAAATAAAAGGTACTTCGCGATTTCGTAGTATTTCTTCCTACCAATCCAAAATAGTACAATAACAAAATCGTTCCGAATCGGTAAGGGGGTTCGAGTTACAAATCGCTCCGAACCTAAGCGAGACGACAGCAAAATCGCTACGGCTGACCGGTCCGAATGGATCGGACCGCAAAAGCAAAGAAAAGTAGAAAATACAATATTTGGCCAAAAGGGCCGAGAACTAGCAGGAGCTAGTAGAAAATAAGCAAAAAGAATTCTACTCAGTAACCTGGGGATTTTCCCCATTCAACGAACCTGTTCACACTGCTCTTTCTCTCAAAACCAAATAGCAAGACTTCGTTCAACTACTCGACTCGACTTTAACTACGGCTTGTGGCACTTAGCCAGAATCACAATTAAAAAGAATTAATAAAGGAATACAAGAAGGGGGAGGAAATATTCTACCAAAAGTGCTTCCGAGGGCAAACCTGAGTTGAGACCAGTGTTGGAGCCGCGGTGACGTCGGGAGGCGTACTTCGGTTCCCGCTGATCCTCCTCGGATTTCTTCTTGGTCGAACGTTGGGGTGGGACAAGGGGGCCCGGAGGAAATCCCTTGCAGAACGTTGGGGGCGGGACAAGGGGGCCCGAAGGAAATCCCTTGGCTGGAAAACTTGGGGGAAAACTAAAGACTTGGGTGGTACGGTTGCTTCCTGCACACCGGACCGAAAATCGTTACGAACCACTGGACTAATGTTCTTCTCACACAGGACGGCTGCCGTTCCAGGCCTTGCGCCGACCTCCACTCAGTACCACGATTCCACACAGAATGTCCGCCCCCGGCTGCGATAACGTCGAAGCTCCTCATTGCGCAGGCGCAGGCGGAGGGGAGGGCGTGCCCAGACCTCTTCCAGGTGTCAAGGGAAGTCCACTAGGTCCAACTGTAGGGCTGGGCGAGTTTTCGGGCTGGGTTGTCCTTTCCTCTTCGATCTTCGTTGGGCCCGCTTACAGTTCTGTTATTAACAAATTGGACTAAAAATGTAGATAACTGTTGAAGACTGAAATATTGATGTTTTTCACCAATATAATATAATATCATCCCTGGCCAGCGGCGCCGTCTCAGTACCTATTCAGTTGATGAAGGTGATAAGTGCCTCAAACGGGGCACGCTCTCGTGGAAGAAGGTGGTAACATCCTCCATTATCACCTTCTTCCACTAGGTTTCTCGCCAAGTAGTGCGACATATCCCCTTCATCACTTCAGTTTTGAGCGTTTTAGAGGGATTTCGCGAAATCTGATAAGGGGACATGAAACTTATGTACTTATCACCTTCATCCATGGTAAAAAGGGATGGGGGGCAATATGTCGACACATAAACTGGTCGACAAACGGCCCAGAAGCCGTGTCGACATCTTTCAACACCAAGAGTTGAACTAAGTCGACTTCACTGGCATTGGAAATACGGCGACATAAAAATACAGCGACAAGTCGACAAGTTTCAACACCCCTTGTTGAAAAAGGTCGTCCAAGTCAAACAAGGGGATACGACGACAGATTTCCATCGACATCCTTCGTATACCTGCGAAGTCTCGAAGGGAAATGGCAGACACTCTACCTGGCCAATTATAGATCAACAAAGCCGGATGACTTACTGTAGGCCTACGAAGTTACCTACGAAGTTACGAAAGTAGGCCTGTTGAAGAGTTACAGTTAACAAAAACAGGTAGATGGCCCCTATCCCTATCCTAACACGTTGCACTACCCTTTTCGCGTAATTTGGTCGTAAGTATTTACGTTGGAGTTCACCTCATCAGGCTTCCCCTCCCGGAATAATTCAATTCAATTATTGAAAGTGACTTCTCATGACTCATCGGCTTATGACTTAGCGACCAACAAACTCACCCTCCCCCGGTGGTGCCTTAATGAATTGCAAAATTATTTTGATGAAATACCTATGAAATGAAAATTTGTTTTTAGTTTATTGTTATTACATTATTTCATTATTCTGTTAAAGTCATTTTTAAAAAGGAAGGAATTATGGCTATTGCACAGGAAACTGGAAAACCCCTAAAAAAAGAAAGTTAGTTTTGCGTACTTTTACCGATGGTTTAAGTAAATCAGATTATATTCATGATAATTATTATCATGAATAGTTGCAGAATGCATATAGTCCAGGCAACAAAGACGAAAAAAGGTCTTGAGGTAGAAAAAAAAGAAAGATAAAAAACAACATACAAAGTTCAAGTAACAACTAAAGCAACATACAAAGCAAGTAACATACTAAAAGTTCTGGGGGGTGGGGGTGCTGCGTTATGAGGGGGGTCTTAGGCCAGGCAAATTAGGAAAATAAAAGGCAGTTAGCTGAAAGTTTAGTAATAGTCGTAATCACCACATTCCTTTATGTTTTTTGGGTCGCTGAACACGACTCTGAAGTTTGTTGGCACTTTTTCCGGTTTTTTGCTCATATCTCCCTAACTATGCGTTCTAACGACATGACCACTCTATACAACATGGAAGTACATAAGATTTTCTACAAAATGCACTAGTAGCATTAAATGATTCGTGTTCAGCGACCCAAAAAACGTATAGGAACGTAGTGATTACGAGTATTACTAAACTTTCTGCTAACTTTTCTAATTTGCCTGGAGTATCTCCAAAGGTCCCTTTTTCAGGATTTTAGTGAATTCACTAAAATATTCATATCTCGGAAACTTTGCCTTTTTCGATAAATCATGCCCTATTCCAAATGCTAAATTTCATTTAAAAAAGATGTTTTTTTTAAAATGAAAGATGATATGATTCTGCACAACTTTGATTATAAACACTTTTTCCAAATTCCGAACCGTTTTCGAGATATACCTAGGTACGCCTCGGAAAATCGGTTAACTTTGGAAACCAGATTTTTACCTGTATTGACCTAAGCCCAAGGAATTTATAAGATCTACTTGGAATGGGATCTGGGGGCACCTTTTCGCGAGCATGTTTGACTTGGTCATCATTACGAGCTCCAATATATTCATCCTGGGCAACGTACTCAATTACTCCTTCACCACGAATGGAAGCAGCGTTGAATGCATCCACATCAGATGCATTCACCCTAGATTCTAGGGTACGAAAGAACAGTCGTATCGATTCAGGGTAATGCTCGTCCACATATTCTCGTGTTACAAATCTACTCTCAATTAGTTCCTTTTCTTCAGGTAGTAAATGCTGAACATCTCCAATTTTCGTTAATATAGGTAGACGAGAAAGTAACATCAGCTTGACGCATTACTTGGACAAGTGGATAATACTGAGTGAATAATACACACAATCTCGCAACAAAAGTTTTGTTTACTGCGTTTATAGATTGGAGTTTGACATACAGGGGGTAATTGTCGTAGATCACCGCAGAAAACCATATTCATACCAGCGAAGGGACGTTCATGATCGTGAAGAATATGCTGCAAACGAGAATTTATTTGTCCAAGTAAACCTGAGCCGATCATACTGCACTCGTCGATAAACACTATCCTCACATTGTTGAAGGCAGTTCTGAATGAATTAAGTGATTCAACAGAGAGACCAGTTTCACGTTGCGAGTTTCCAATTCGAAAAGCAGCGTGAACCGTAGTACCATTGATCGCGGCTGCGGCCATACCAGTTGAAGCTGTAGCTACGTAAGCATTGAACGCTACATTATGAGCTTGAGAAAATCGATTATAGGTCTCCATCATCAACTTCATTGTGAAAGTTTTGCCACAACCAGCTGGACCGGTGAGAAAGATTTGAAGCGGAGTCTTCTCATCATCTTTTTACATACGATGTATCGCTTCCAGAATCAAATCGCGCTGACGCTTATTTGTCCGTCTCATTGCTAAACAAGACGAATTGTCTCGGGCATGTTCTCATCTACCTGTTCTTTTGGGTCATTTTTTAACCAAAGTAAAATGTGTGCGTGTGGACTGCCTCTTTGCTGAAACTCTATACGTTTAAAGTACTCTATGACGCGGTATGAACCAAATGGACTGTAACGCGACGACTGCAGCAAAACATTATCGTGTCAACTAATTTGTCAACATACAAGCAACAAGTAACTGGGTCTTCATGTACAAGGGATGTACGCAAATCAGAACTCATTTCATTCACAGGATCACCTTCCCACGGCCATTCTTTATCGTGATGCAGTCGATAGAGTAGGCTTTCTCTGCATCCAATATTGCTTCAATCAAATTTTTGTACTTGTCGAGTAGAAACAGTTTCTAGTAACCAACCGCCAAACTTCCTTACAGACCAATCATGTGATTATAGTTTTCGCGATTATGTTCCGTAACAAATTTTGGTGTCGTTACGAAAATTTTAGAATGACCCCCAGCCCAAAAACATATCTATGTTAAAAAAAGATGGGCAGGAATCTGAATCCAGGCCTACATTTCCTGAATCTTCCTAATTGTTTTGAGTTAGGTTGAGGGCTACAGTTGGCAAGGCAGTGTCAATGACCCACTTCCCAAGACCCCACGGGACAAAGGCTGAGGACAGGTAGTGGCCAAACAACCCTTTTGTCGTCGTTCAGCAGTCGACCAGTTTCAAGAGCGGTGTTTTTAGCTCATTTTCCACTCTGATGTTGAAATACAGCGAAAAACGGATCTCAAGTTTTCGACATAAATCAGTCGACCAGTTTTAAAGATGTGCGTTATCGACGTTCTTCAACACCTGGTGTGGAAATATGGCGACAGGAGGTGTCGACCAGTTTATGTGTCGACATATTGCCAAGTTCCCGTAAAAAGTAGGTTTTTCACAATTTGTCACATATCACCTTCATCCACTTGCCCCTTCATTTGTGTTTGCTTGTTCCTTCAGGTAGGCCAACACTTTTTTCTTAAACTCTAACATAGATGTAGCGGATTTAATAGTATACGGGAGATGTTCAAAAATCGCTGGTGCCAACCAAGGCAGCTGTCTTGTAAAGAAATCACTTCTAGAGCGTCCTATTGCCAGCATGCTAGTCATTGTCGATCTCGTGAACCTACTTCTTTGACACTTCTGGAAATCATCTTTAGTTTTGTATACATACACTGCCAGTCTATATATATAGGTGATTCTCGGAGGTAGTATTTCAAGTGTGCTATATAGGTTCGCAGAGGATGAACGCCTGTTCGATTTCAATGCTATTCGTAAAAGTGTGTTGATTGCCACAGTCAAGGAGCTGAAATTATTCTGGTACGCACCGCCCCATGCAAGTACTCCATATAATGGTGAACAACCTGGGACCACCCCTCCAGGAAGCTTTTGAAGAACGAGATCGTTTGATTACTGAAACCATAATGTTGCAACTTTTTCAAAAGTAAGTTGTGTGGCATCAGGTCAAAAGCCTTTGAAAGACCAAAAAGGTTGAGTGATGTGTGCTGCTTTCCCTCCATGGCCGAGAATACATGGGATACCAGTGAGACTGCTGCACCAGAGGTGCTCTTCCCTTTGCGGAAGCCAAACTGTTGGGGGTGAAGCAATGCATGTTTTTCTAGATGGCGGTTAATTCTCTTAAGCAAAGCATGCTCCATTACCTTGACCAAGATGGGCAGCTTCGAGACAGGTCTGAAACCATCATAGTCTTGGGAATTTCCTTTTTTTGGTATAGGCGTAATAACAGATTGCTTAAGGCAGTCTGGAAACGCACTCTCGGTGAAGCACCGGTTAATAATGAATGCCAGGGGTTCAATGATGAAAGTAGCCACTGACTTCACGACTCCAGAATTAATACCCATAAAATCCGTAGCTTTGCTGTTGCTGAGAGCCATTATGGAAGCATAAACCTCCTCACATGAGACGGGTTCCAACACGAAATCCTGGGTTGGGCTGGGAGCACGATCAAGAAAACCATAGAATTCTTGAGAAGGTTCTGAATAAGAATAATTTTGAAAAACGTTGGCAAAAGCATTAGGTACTAAAACCTTCGCTACTGAGATTTGACTTCTGAGGGGGGTTGCGAGACTTTGAATTTAGCACCTCATAAACTACCTCCCAGCAAACCTTTGGCTTATTTGGGGCAAAGTTTATACGGCCATCATTATAGTGACGAGAAGCACGAACTAAAGCCATCCTATATTTATTCCGGCTGTTTCGTGCTAAGATTTTGAAATCAGGTTTGTCCAGTGAAAGTGAAAGATCTCTGAAATAGTGATACGCGCTACGCAGTCCCAAGATTTCCTCCGTAAAAACGCCCTTCTCCCTCCTTTTCCCACCCGAAGGTCTCAGCCGACGCGATGACCAGGGGCAAGCCGAGACAAAAATCCTGAGAAATTCCATAGTTGATTTTTCCACATCATTTGCTTAGTAAACTGGAAACCAGGATGTAGAAGATAAATTTTGAAAAAGTTTGTCAATGTTCTCAGGATATAAGCGTCTGAAGTAGTTAACAACCGGGTCAGATGGTGGAAGGCGCTTCAAAAGGTGGAGTTCAACTCCGTTGTGGGCCCCATTCAGTTCCAAAGGACTTCAATGAGACAATTCCATCGATGCCAAAACCTCAAAATCGATTTTTAGGACAGGTGGAATAAGGCATTTTCCACCCTCCCTGTCCAGAACATGTTACGGACAACCGTGTACCGCGCATGCGCGGACAGTACTTGTGTCATACCAGCCTATTACTCTGTTACTCTCTGTTACTCTGTGTCACCGATCTATTCGATGCTTAGGCTTAGTTGCATATTAAAATATGCCCATTGTACTGTCGAGTCACGGAATTTTTGCGAGGGGGAGGCGGTGATAAATGCTGGCCACATAATTGTGTGTGGTGTCCGCCCGCCAGATGACGACTGCTACAACATCTATGCATTGGTTCTGCAGTCGACAAAATTGAATGATCGACCGCACGTTGTGGAAGGAAAAATAACAAAAGAAGGAGAGGAGATAGTGTCATTCCATTGCACATGTAAGGCCGGAGCGTCAGCGGAATGTAAGCACGTCGTCGCCGTCTTACTTTATTGCAACAGGTAAGGTCCTACCAGCGTAATAATCAATTCCAATTTTAATCGCTTTCCCCCAAAATCCAATGTTGTTCTTATTTTCCAATCCAAGAGCTTGTTTGGTTTATAGTTATGTTAAAAAGAGGCTTCCCTGTCCAGCGTTTCGGCTGCTAAAGGTTTTTAATTATCACGAAACTATTCTCAACTCTCGGATAACAGGTTTATATGGCAATTACGAAAAACAAATACTTGGTAGTATTTAATACTGCACACCCAGTGATCCTTAAAAAATCCCATTAGCCCCATAGATTCCCCAGTGATCCTTAAAAAATCCCAGTAGCCCCATAGATTCCCACGGAAAAATCAGATCGTTCCGGGAACCCCAAAAATGGATTTTACGTCCAAAAATACTTCGAAAACGACACCTAAATCGATCCCGTAGCGAAAACCCTTTAAAAACCCCTCCCGTAGCCCGTACGCATATCTCCGTCGATTTCTGTTAAAAGCCCGTCAAACCTGGAACAAACCTAATGTCAAATTTTGAGGCCGATCGGAGTCGTCGACCTCCGTCGCGATTACATAGGTGTATAATTCCAAGAATAATAAACCAAAACCTTAAAAAAACCTCCCATTTTAGCCCCACAGCGCCCCAAGGGTTTGGACAGTAGGGCTGAAAACCTTGAGGGCACAACTAGATAGTAAACTGAGTATTTTTTCAAAATTTCAGATTTTTGAAAAATTTGTACGGCCCGGACCTATTATAGGTGACCTATGTAACGTAGGTCGACGACTCCGATCGGGCCCAAAATGTGACATTATCCGTTTCAAGAGGTCTCGATTCCAAGAGAAACGTCCGTCCGCCGTTGGACGTTTACACCGTGTATGTAGGCCTCCCGATACAAAAGATAACTTACCAGGTAAGATGAAACAATTCTTGGAGAAGTGCCGGCTGCAGACTACCATTCGGTCAGACGGCTTCTTCGACATCTTCAGCCGAAGTTCCCAGGCTTTCCGACGACTGACGACTTCTTTCAATCCTGACTTTCCCTCGATCTCCACCTTCCCGTCATCCTTGGGGAACCGGTGGAAAGAAAATCCTTGTTTTTCCCGGGAATTGCACCCGTAAACACAGCAAAACGACCCCGGCATATTCGTCGTCGAGGTCCACACAAACGATTATTTTTGTTTTAGCGAAACTGCGAAAACAACCTCAAACTGCGTCTTTATCTCTTATCAAACTAATCTTCTTCAATTTCCAATTTTTGTACCCCGACATGGCTATAATTGGAAGAAAACTGAATAATCAGGTGCCTGGCGCTTCAAATTACATAGGGCGGGCGGGTGACTTGACGACGTTGAGTGAGTCTTCCGAGCGCCACCAGAGTTCGCATGCTTAATGTAAATCGCGAATTGCCTTGGCAGTGTATTTTTAACTGAGATTCTGCTTGAATTTCCTTCAACACGGCCACCATCACCGGCAGAACAGCAGATAAGGACAGATCCCATGGAATAAGGAAGGACTATTAAATAGTCCTAGACTATTAAATAGAATTATTAGTCCTAGACTCTTAAATAGAAATTTTCTTCCATGGACTGATCCGTGACCCACGCACATTGCCCCCAAAACCATCATGTTTTCATAACGTAAGGTAGGTGCGGCGAAATAGTGGGAATCCATCCTATAAAAAGACGATTTCAGACGAAGTAGTCTATTTCCACGATTAATAAAATAACAACTTGTAGACGCGTTTCGGTTTACTAAACCATCATCAGTACAATACAGAATGAGGAAGTTGTGAGAAGTTCCTTATATACAAAGTGAATGTGCCTTCTTATGGGCGTGGCATAAATTTTCTAATGGGGGTAATATTGGTTTAAGTATAGTTCAAAAATTACTCGGGAGAGAGCAGATGTCCCGGTATGTTTTCCAGACAGATTACCGACATTTCGTTTGAAGAAGGTTGGTTCCTCTCATATGAGCCGCTATCCGTCTGAAAAATCAGGTATATTAACCATATTTTTTTCACTTCAGTACTGGTATATTTCAAGAAGTACCGCTGTTCAACCAAGAAAATATCCTTTTTTTTTGTGAGCTTGTAGTGGCAGAACCGGATCATTTCAAAATGTACCACTATTATTCAAATATTAACGTGTGTCATCCCTTGTGTTTATCAGTAGGTACAGTAGTGGATCATGTCAAGATGAACCATCCATTTAGGCCCATTTCTTGGGATAAGAGTGGTACATAATTGAAATTTAATTAATTTTAATAGATGCACGTCGTGAATGAGAAGGGGGAGAAGAAGCTTTGGGAAAGCCTGAAAGGTAGATAATAATATGAAAGCCTGAGAACCATCGGATAATGGAAACGAAGCCCTCGTGTCTGCAACAGGCGAACAAAGATGTGAAAAATCTTAAATTGCGATTTCCCAAAAGTAAGGTTTTTGGACGTACCTATAGGTACCACTATTACTCCGGAGGAGCGTGGTATTAGATATTATTTATGTTCACTTTATACAGACAAAAACAATCTCACCCGAGATCGTTAGAAAAAAACCCCATTCAAATCCGTTCAGCCGTTACGGCGCCTATAAGGCACGACGGTTTACGGGGGGGTGTACTCACATCCAAAAACTCTTAAATTTCGAAATTTCGCAGGGTTGCGGGCGTCGGGCTGGGTTTTAATATAGCCTATGTTGTGGGCAATCTCACCCGAGATCGTTAGAAAAAAAACCCATTCAAATCCGTTCAGCCGTTTAGGCGCCTATAAGGCACGACGGTTTACGGGGGGTGTACTCACAAAACTCTTAAATTTCGAAATTTCACAGGGTTGCGGGCGTCGGGCTGGGTTTTAATATAGCCTATGTTGTGGGCAATCTCACCCGAGATCGTTAGAAAAAAAAATCATTCAAATCCGTTCAGCCGTTTAGGCGCCTATAAGGCACGACGGTTTACGGGGGGAGTACTTACATTCCTTAAAACTCTTACATTCCAATCTAGAGAACGCCCGTGAAAACATGTACCATGTTAATATAGGTCAAGAGAGCGGTAAAACCAGGTGGAGGGCTATCCATGGCGCGGTTCAGCCGGTTTTGAAAAAAATTGTGGACCTTTTCCGTTTTCCTCCCTTCGCCCGAAACCGCCCGATCCAATACCCCCTCCCTCCCACGCGATTTTGGTTGGTTTTGGGTGCGTTAAAGCCATCGGGAGGGGTGTGTTTAAGTCGAAATCGTGTCGGGGGGGGGGGGGGGGGGGTGTTAATTCCGCACAAAGCATCGGGCGGTTTCGGGCGGAGGGAAGATAACGGAAAAGGTCCAAAATTGCTTCCATTGTCGACGCACTGGAGTGCTTATGTGAATCAGAGGAAAATTTAGAGACCCGAAGCGGAGCTCAAGTTGTTTTGAATTTGACCCTGGATCACTCATTCTTGTGCCATTTGCATGCGTGGAATGACGTTCTGGTAGAAGTCAATCACGCGCAGAAATATTTTCAACTTGCTGGTATTAGTCTCCAAAAATGCGCCATTAAATTAGAGAGTTTGAGACAGTTTTTACTTGAAGGAAGAGAGAAGATTATCGAAACTGCGGTAATGTATGAAAATATTTTTTGCGAGACACATGACATCCCGATCAACAAGCGACCACGGCGGTCCGGAAGCGGAAATCATTACCAGAAGAACAAAAAAAGGTGAGCAACTTTCTTACGAACAGGAATAATTCCTCCTACTCAATAATAGAGAGTTCCTAAAGCCACTTTTTGCCTAACGGTGATGAGTTACGGTCGACGTAACTCGAGATTTCGCGCATGCGCGGAAATAGAGAGTTCCTAAAGAAACATCCGAGTTACGTCGACCGTTAATTTTTATCACCGTAAGGGATTTGTCTAGGGAGAATCAAAGAAAAGCTAACTTCACATAAGACCGTAACAGAGATACGGTCTTATCAAAAGTCACGCTAAATTTAAAGTGCCGCTATTTACGTTCTATTGCTCGAAATTAACGGCGGTATCCTTAAGACCATAAGTTTATTGCCGTAACTTTACGGCAATAACGTTCGACGTTAGGCATAAGGACGTAAGTTATCACCGTTATTTCTGCGCATGCGCGAAATCTCGAGTTACGTCGACCGTAACTCATCACCGTTAGGCAAAAAGTGGCTTTAGGAACTCTCTATTAACGGTGATAACTTACGTCCTTATGCCTAACGTCGAACGTTATTGCCGTAAAGTTACGGTAATAAACTTACGGTCTTAAGGATACCGCCGTTAATTTCGAGCAATAGAACGTAAATAGCGGCACTTTAAATTTAGCGTGACTTTTGATAAGACCGTATCTCTGTTACGGTCTTATGTGAAGTTAGCTTTTCTTTGATTCTCCATAGACAAATCCCTTACGCGATAAAAATTAACGGTCGACGTAAATCGGATGTTTCTTTAGGAACTCTCTATTAGCTCCTCAATTATTAGAGAGTTCCTAAAGCCACTTTTTGCCTAACGGTGATGAGTTACGGTCGACGTAACTCGAGATTTCGCGCATGCGCAGAAATAACGGTGATAACTTACGTCCTTATGCCTAACGTCGAACGTTATTGCCGTAAAGTTACGGCAATAAACTTATGGTCTTAAGGATACCGCCGTTAATTTCGAGCAATAGAACGTAAATAGCGGCACTTTAAATTTAGCGTGACTTTTGATAAGACCGTATCTCTGTTACGGTCTTATGTGAAGTTAGCTTTTCTTTGATTCTCCCTAGACAAATCCCTTACGGTGATAAAAATTAACGGTCGACGTAACTCGGATGTTTCTTTAGGAACTCTCTATTGAGAAATTCCAAGCTCGAATGCATCGACCAATTCTTCGAACAGATAGACGCTCGATCCAGGGTCTACCACGATGTTGTAGAGATTTTCCAGATAGGTATTAAATCCAGAAAATCTCATCAGTACACCCGACGAGTAGGAACTCGTAGGAACACCAGGTGTAGGTCCTACTTACTTGGAAGAAAAGGCACTTCCGCTAGTGAAGAGATTTGAATCTTTCTGCAGACGAAATTGCGAGATTTGATCGATTGTATCATTGTCGATCGCAAGTAGTTTTTAATGGGTAAGAGCACCAGTTATTGGCCACTTAAGGGTATTCCCCATCGTACAAAACCAATTAGAAGTTATATTCACATCTTTCACTGGTTTTTGAAAAGGAAAACATCTAACGAATGCGATCCAATGTCAATTTTGGCCGACTTTTTTGTTAAAATACCTGTTTTTTTAAACGATTTGTGCGAAAAGTAAATTGCACCAGTTATTGACCACATGTTTCTAACATTGGCCACCGGTGCATCAGTTATTGGCCACCTAGGATTTTCCGTCCTTAATGTAAGGTGGATGCGGCGAGATAGTGGGAATCCATCTTAAAAAAAAAAGACGATTTAAGACGAAATAGTCTATTTCCACGATAAAAATATATAAACTTGTAGACGCGTTTCGGTTGATTAGACCATCATCAGTACAATACAGAGTGAGGAAGATGTGAGAAGTAACTTATATACAAAAGTGAAATGTGCCTTCTAATGGGCGTGGCATTAGAAAGGTGGCATAAAAGGAGAAAGGTGAAAGGTAATGTGAAAGGCAAATAAGTGAAAGGAAGACTCACAAGAAAATGTCAATTAACGGGGAACGCCTAATTACATCCAGGTCATTAACAGATATTCCTAAATTGTGAATTTTCTGAATTTCCAAAGATTCTAAAGCATCTAATTTTGGACCTTTTTGGCAAACATGAGCTATCCCAATGGCTGGATTATTACTGCCTATCTCATAACTAATTCTATGGTTTTCTTCTGACAAATGTTTTTCAAAAGCTTCCCTACCCCTTCCCAACCTAAGATCATCACTATGTTCTTTCATTCTAATTTTAAATTTTCGGCCGGTTTGTCCTACGTATTGAATCCCACAATCACATTTTAATATATACACACCCCCTTTATCCTCTAAGGGAATCTTATCTTTCACACTCCCTAATAATTTCTTCGTAGAATTTTGTGAATAGAAACCTACTCTGAAACCCCTATTTTCTAATATACGACCCACTTTCTGAGTTATATTCCCATAAAACGGTAAACTAACCCACTTCCTATTATCTGGTTCTTTATCCTCCCTTTCCAAATTTGTGACTGCTAACTGAAATTTCTTCCTACTAATCTTTCCCCAAATTCTATCTATTGTAACCCTAGGATAACCATTACTCTCCGCTATAGAGTAAATTATTTCTTTTTCTTTCCGAAAAGCTAATTGATTCATTGGGACCGATAAAGCCCTATTAATCATACTATAAAAGGCCGCAAATTTATGAGATGCTGGATGGTTGGAACTATTATGAATAACCACGTCCGTATAGGTTGGTTTCCTAAACACTGTAAATTCATGCTTACCCCCCTCTAATTTTATAGTTAAATCCAGAAAATTCAGCTCATTCCCCCCCACTTCCTTAGTAAACTGAATATGCTGATCTACAGAATTGAGTTGATTAAAGAAATTAGCTAGTTGCCTATCAGTCCCATTGAAGAGGACAATAACATCATCAACATATCGATACCAATAAACAACATTATTTTTGAATTTTGTTTCAATGATCCCTTCTAAATGGTTCATATAAACATCTGCTAATAGCGGAGACAATGGCGATCCCATAGCTACCCCTGGTTGAGTATAACAATCCCCATTAAATTTAAAATAATTTTGATCTATACATAAATTCATCATTTGGGATAGCTCATCTTTCCTTACAAAATCAAGTTGAGAATTTAAAATTAATCGGTTAATTACATCTTTACATTGTTGAACTGGAATGTTAGTAAATAAACTAGTAACATCGAAAGACACTAATTTTGAATTACGGGGTACCTGAATATCTTTAATCTTATTTATAAGGTCCAAAGAATTTTTAACGGTGAATTTAGGATTAAAAACAACAGAATACTTAAAAATGGTATTAAGTTTTTTAGCTAATTTATAGGCATCTCATAAATTTGCGGCCTTTTATAGTATGATTAATAGGGCTTTATCGGTCCCAATGAATCAATTAGCTTTTCGGAAAGAAAAAGAAATAATTTACTCTATAGCGGAGAGTAATGGTTATCCTAGGGTTACAATAGATAGAATTTGGGGAAAGATTAGTAGGAAGAAATTTCAGTTAGCAGTCACAAATTTGGAAAGGGAGGATAAAGAACCAGATAATAGGAAGTGGGTTAGTTTACCGTTTTATGGGAATATAACTCAGAAAGTGGGTCGTATATTAGAAAATAGGGGTTTCAGAGTAGGTTTCTATTCACAAAATTCTACGAAGAAATTATTAGGGAGTGTGAAAGATAAGATTCCCTTAGAGGATAAAGGGGGTGTGTATATATTAAAATGTGATTGTGGGATTCAATACGTAGGACAAACCGGCCGAAAATTTAAAATTAGAATGAAAGAACATAGTGATGATCTTAGGTTGGGAAGGGGTAGGGAAGCTTTTGAAAAACATTTGTCAGAAGAAAACCATAGAATTAGTTATGAGATAGGCAGTAATAATCCAGCCATTGGGATAGCTCATGTTTGCCAAAAAGGTCCAAAATTAGATGCTTTAGAATCTTTGGAAATTCAGAAAATTCACAATTTAGGAATATCTGTTAATGACCTGGATGTAATTAGGCGTTCCCCGTTAATTGACATTTTCTTGTGAGTCTTCCTTTCACTTATTTGCCTTTCACATTACCTTTCACCTTTCTCCTTTTATGCCACCTTTCTAATGCCACGCCCATTAGAAGGCACATTTCACTTTTGTATATAAGTAACTTCTCACATCTTCCTCACTCTGTATTGTACTGATGATGGTCTAATCAACCGAAACGCGTCTACAAGTTTATATATTTTTATCGTGGAAATAGACTATTTCGTCTTAAATCGTCTTTTTTTTTTTTTTTTTTTTTTTTTTTTTTTTCCGTCCTTCTTATTAGTTCTTTTTTTAAACTCTGGTGCATTCATAATGATCCCCAGGATGCACAGATTCCTCCTATGCAAGAGATTTCTTACCCATCCGCTTTGGTTTGCCGCCTACATGTCATGGCACTATCCGATTTTTCTGTGTTTGGGAAGAGGGATCATTCAGTCATAAAAACTAGCACTTTTTGTTTATTATTCTTGGAATAATACACCTATATGATCGCGACGGAGGTCGACGACTCCGATGGACCTCAAAATTTGACATTATCCGGTTCAAGAGGTCTAGATTCCAAAACCGAAATGTCCGTCCGCCGTTCGGGCCGTTTTGGGCAGTAGGAATTAAAAAAAAAAAAATCTGAAATGGGTATTGATAAAATACTTG
The DNA here is from genome assembly GCA_955831195.1 of Pilophorus perplexus. Lineage (NCBI taxonomy): Eukaryota > Metazoa > Arthropoda > Insecta > Hemiptera > Miridae > Pilophorus > Pilophorus perplexus. Next base: position 17,122 of record OY037014.1, on the reverse strand, counting down.
CTTTATCATCTAAGTAGTTGTGCCCGCAAGGTTTTCAGCCCGATCGCCCAAACCCGTGGGGCGCTATAGCATATATGGGGCTACGGGAGGGTTTTTTTTAAGGCTTTTGGCTATGGGATCGAGTTGTGTGTCGTTTTCGAAGTATTTTTGGACATAGAATCCATTTTTGGGGTCCCGGAACGATCCGATTTCACTGTGGCGATCTATAGGGCTTTCATGGGGCTACAAATGGGATTTTTGTTGAAAAATAGTCATACATTCTCAGAGGCATCCGGGTTTTAGAAAACTGAGTTTAAAAAATGGGTGGCCAATAACTGGGGGGTGGCCAATAACTGGTGCTCTTACCCTAGTTTCAGTTTGGAGAAACTTCTTTTGCATGTAGCGACTGATGTGATGGACAAACGGTGAGGAAAATTTTCATTGCCGCGCTCAAATTTGGCAAGGAATCTTGAAATTCAAATTCCACAATAAGATGCAGAAATTTGACAGCTGTCCAGTCGTAACAAGAGTCATTTTTTATAGCAGCGGCTTTCAGATAACGGCGCAATCGCGTGATTTATTTCACTACATCTTGGACGATTCTCCGTATCCTATCCTATCCTATCCGATACCTAAGACGATAAACCTCAACTACAACTAAAAGTTTAGTTGTTAGTTGAGAAAGTTAGTTGAGACCTTCAACTAAAACTTTAGTTGTTAACTGTAGTTGTACATATAACAACTACCAACTAAAAAGAGTAAACAAAAATTTTGAAAAAGAAATTTTTTTTCAAAAAATGTTTTTTTGAAAATTTTTTTTCCAAAAAAATTTTTTTGAAAAAAGAAAATTTCCAAAGTAAAATATTTTGAAAAAATTTCGAAAAAAAATTTTTTTTTCAAAATTTTTATTTACTTTTTTTAGTTGTTAGTTGTTACAGGTACGTACAACTACAGTTAACAACTAAAGTTTTAGTTGAAGGTTTCAACAGTTGAGAGTTAGGTACCTAGTTACTAACTTTTTCAACTAAATTAGTTGCACTCACAACTACAACTAATTTAGTTGAAAAATTTAGTTGAGCCTTTCAACTAAACTTTTAGTTGTTAGTTGAAACTCAATTAACAACTATTAGTTGTTCGTTGAAAATTTAGTTGAACTACGCCCAACTCTGGATGTGATATGGACCTGCTTATTCCGTAGTGCATGTTTACCTACCATAATAATTTTTTCATCTGTGATTCTATGGATTAAACACATATTTTACTAGAACCTTCTTCTTTTATGGTTCACCTTTCCCTAAAGGTCGAGAAAAACGCTGAATTCCTGAGGAACCTCTCCGCTTCAAGGGAACCTTACGGAGAATCTCCAGGGGTTGGGGGTTGCTGGAGTGTGGGTAGCTGGTGCCACTCCTCCCTGCGTTAGGAGGCCGGGGTCGCCAACCCGTACGGATATATCCGTTTTGTACGGAAATTTAGAGGTCCGTATGGAGTATGGATAGAGCTTGTACGGATGGCCTGTTTGTACGGAAATTTAGAGGTCTGTAAGGAAAACGATCAGAAAATTTAATTGTACGGAAATTTTCGTTGTGCCGCTGACTTCCCTCAAAAATAATCATTTAGGCTCTCTTCAATTCTCATAATGGATACCTAGAATCAGTCATTTATTTAAGTCAATCACCAAAACATCTAATCACAACCAACAAAAAAAGCAAACAGTAATGGTTATCATTTAAGTATGGCAAATGATTCGATTTACCCAAATCACCTGGAGGCGCGTTTGATCTTCCTGACGATTCTGATCTCGATGATTTCATTATATAAGTTTAGTCTCGTCTGAACCTCTGAAGAGATAACATCAGCTCCGCTGAAACGCTTAACAGTAAACATTCCGCCCGCGGATTTTCGCGTCGCGGTATGGAGGCCTCCAGAAGGATTACGATACCTGACCTTGTTACGCAAGTCAATGCTGAGCTTGCAAACAAACAAACCCAGCTGTCAACAATACCCGAACTCCGGTCGCCTGCGGCTCGAGATGTTATTGGTGAGTGTTTAAAACTGTAACCGAGTTATGCAAACACTTAACAGAGGCCCATAATGAGATGAAAATTCGAGCTCAGGAAGCTGCGAATCTTACTGCTGAAATTAAGCAGTTAAAATCAACCCAGGAATCCGTAGCATCCCCACCAGCAATGGAGTACATGACTGATGAGGAAGAGCTGGCAGAGGAAACCGGGGAATGGGAAAACGTCGTCCAACGGGGACATAAAAGAAAAAAGAACATCATCTCTCCACCTCAAAGTAGGAATTCTCATATCAATGAACAACCTAAAAGGGATCCCAAACCACCCCCAGTCTATATTGAAAGGGTAACGTCCTTCCCAGCCCTGAAAAAAATGGTTGAGGAACAAACTCCCGATGTCAGCTTTACCACCATGTCCAATGACGTGGTAAAAATTAATGCTGCCAATTCTGATGGCTTTCGAGCGATCACTAAGCATTTCTCAGAAATAAAAATCCCCCACTATACTTATCAAAACAAACAAGACAGGCCCTTTAAAGTCATGATAAAGGGAATTCACAAATCCTGGCCTACTGATGCTGTTCTAGAGGATCTTAGGGACCAACTTAGTACCAGCGAAGTCTTAAAAGTGAATCGAAAACTCCAGTGGAAATCAAGAGACCCGCTTGACATGTGTGAAGTCGAATTCCAAAATGGTATCGACAGAAACAAAATCTACCAAATTTCGCAGGTGCTCAAGGGGCGGGTCACTGTACACCCTGTCAAATCATCAAAATTCCCGTCGCAGTGTAAAAGGTGCCAGGAATGGTGCCACACAAAAAATTATTGTTCAAAACCTCCACGATGTGTTAAGTGTGCCAAAGGCCATTTATCTGAGGTATGCAAAAAGTCAAAGGAAGTCCCAGCTAAGTGTGCTAATTGTAGCGGGGACCACACCGCGAATTATCATGGTTGTCGAGTAGCTATTGAGGCTCAACAAAGACACAAAAATGCACCGGATAGAAGGCGTAGCATTTCGTCCACAAAAGGACAAACGGTTCAGCCAAAATTTGTCCCAAAAAAGGCAATACTTTGCGATAAAAAAGTTGATCCAAACATTACTAAACAAAACCCAAACCTGCTACCATTCTCACAGGTTCTACTTAATCAGAAAACATTAATGCAAGGCTCTAGAAGGCAATCAATTGACCCAACTAGCGATTTGCAAACCAAAATTAATCAGATTTTCGAAATTGTGACGACCCTCAGTAAGAGTGCGAACAGTCTTAATGAGCGTGTAGGCAAAATCGAAGGCAAGTGCCAAAAAAAAATCATCATGAATAACGTCAAAATATTTTGTTGGAACGCTAATGGGCTCATGTCTCGGAAAGATGAGCTCCAGTTGGCATTAGACCTCAACCATATTGACATTTGTCTGATATCAGAAACCCACTTTACTAGGGAGTCATATTGTCGATTAAATGGCTACAAGTGCTATCAGGCCTCCCACCCATGCAACAACGCTCGTGGCGGAAGTGCTGTCATCATAAAAGAGAACCTGGGATGCTTTGAGAGCATTAAAATTGAAACTGAAACTTTTCAGGTGTGTGCTGTTGAAATCAAAACTAGTACATTCCCTATCACGGTGGCTAGTGTATATTGCCCCCCTAGGCATAACCTTAAATACGAAGAATACAGAAATATCCTCTCCCAACTTGGGAATCGATTTATCATTGGAGGCGACTTTAATGCAAAAAACACGTCTTGGGGATCCAGGCTGACAACTGCAAAAGGGCGTAGACTCCATCAAGCAATCGTTGACTACAACTGTGAAGCACATTCAACAGGGAAGCCAACTTATTGGCCCTCTGACCCAAGGAAAAAACCAGATTTGATTGACTTTTTCATCACAAAGAATATCTCAGCAAACTATCTACTTCTCGAAGAAAACTTCGACCTCAGCTCAGATCACTCACCTATCACTCTAACCCTCAGTGACAGAATTATACAGAGGCCACTCAATCCTGTTTTGGTCAATCACAAAACAGACTGGGACAGTTTTAAGCAGCAAATCTGCAAACATGTGGACCTGAACAAGCCGCTGAAAACACCTGATGACGTGGAACGCGAACTGGAACACCTCGTCTGCAGCATCCAAAGAGTTGCACATGAGAACACACCCACTTTGGTGAAAAGACTCAGAGGTTGAAACTATCCACGAGAGATAGTTGCCGCTATTAAAGAGAAACGGAAGGCCAGGAAACGCTGGCAAGCAACCGGAGCCCCTCATCTCAAATCTGAATGGTACAGGAAGGCCAGAGAATTAAAAACCCTGATCCAACAAATCAACGATGAAACTAATGAGCAGTTTATCTCTGAGTTGACAAGTCATAGGGACACTGAGTACTCGCTATGGAAGGCAACCAAATACCTCAAAAGACCCATCTCTCATGCCTCCCCCATTAGGAGTGCTGATGGGACATGGGCAAGAAGCAATCAGGACAAAGCAACTACTTTTGCCGATCATCTCGCGCACGTACTTACTCCAGAGCCAGCAGCAGTAGATGTAGATGTCATAGAGAACACCTCTCCCATAGAACCTGAGGTTGACATCCCGATAGTCACTATTAAAGAGGTACAAAATATCATCAATACCGAAATCAATACAAAAAAGGCTCCTGGCTATGACCTTATTACTGGCCAGGTACTGAAGCAACTGCCACGTAAGGCTATAGCAAAAATAACACTGATCGTCAATGCAGTTTTCAAACTTCGCTGTGTTCCTCAGTTGTGGAAGATTGCTGAAGTCATCATGATCCCCAAACCAGGCAAGCCACCTGATGCACCAAGTTCTTATCGACCAATTTCTCTACTCCCAGTACTGTCTAAGTTGTTTGAGAAGTTATTACACAGACGTCTGATGCCGATAGTGGAGGAGCGAAAACTAATCCCGCCGCATCAGTTCGGTTTTCGTCAGAAGCATTCTACAATTGATCAAGTACACAGGATAACACACGTCATTGAAAAAGCCCTTGAAGAAAAGAAGATCTGTTCGGCTGTATTTCTGGATGTTGCTCAGGCATTCGACAAGGTCTGGCATGAGGGACTTAACTTTAAGCTGCGTAAAACCCTGCCATCAAAGTACGCTGAGCTACTTCAATCATATCTTACCAATCGCTACTTCAGGATCAAGCAAGAAGATGCCTTCTCTGAACCAAAACTTGTCAAAGCAGGCGTCCCACAAGGGAGCGTACTTGGTCCACTACTGTACTTATTGTACACCAGAGACCTCCCAGAACCAGAAATGAACACCATAGCAACTTTTGCCGATGACACTGCGGTGTTGGCGATAGGGGAAAGTAACAGGGAGTCAGTCACCAATCTAAACCGGTCAATCACCCACATTCAGCAATGGACAGCGAAATGGAGAATCAAGCTGAACGAATCTAAGTCAGTACATGTTGATTTTACCAACAAAAAAATCAACTATATTCCGGCTTACCTCAATGGGAAAGTAATCCCATACTCAAATGAAGCGAAGTATCTCGGTATGACGCTTGATGCTCGGCTCCGATGGAAAGCCCACGTCAAGAAGAAGAAAGAACTTTTGCTCAAATTCAGAAAGATGTAGGTACTGGCTAATGGGGAGACGGTCTAAACTGTCCATCCAGAATAAGCTTACTCTGTACAACCAAGTCCTCAAACCGGTGTGGACTTATGGAGCCCAGCTGTGGGGCTGTACGGCTCAGTCAAATCGAGAGATCATCCAGCGATTCCAAAACAATATATTAAGAAACGTTGTCAATGCACCATGGTACTTTCGAAATGAACGTCTCCACCACGAGCTTCAAATCGAAACAGTCAACGAAACCATCAAGCGGCAGGCCGTGCGTCATCTGCAACGGCTAAGATCTCACGTCAACGAGGAAGCTGTCCGTCTCCTTGACACATGTGATATCGTCCGAAGACTTAAAAGAACTAAACCACTCGATCTTGCTCACTCGTGAAGCAGCGCGCAGTGTCGACATATTATCATAGAAAACAAAAACTAAGTGCTGTACCTTAGTTTTAAATATTTATCACCTAGTCTCAATCCAATATTGTTAATAAGTAAATTTTACTTGGAGCAATAAAATTCTCAGAAAAAAAAAATTATATAAGTTTATCAAAATATAATACCTATGAATAATTATTATATAAATATTAGGTATATTATAATGAAACCATCGTGATCAGAATTAATTACCAATGTACCACATTTAATTTTCAAATGAGGAGTTCCGAGCCGATCGGCTCATTCTTCTTTATGAATCCCTCTTCTTCTATGATTAGGCGACCAACGTTGGACAGTACTGTCCTGTTTTTGGCGACCAACTCCGTCCTGCCAAGCGGTATGTCCTGCTTTTTGTCTTTTTGTGAGAAAGTCCTGTTTTGTCCCGCTTTTTGCCTGTTAGGAGGAAGGTAAAAGGCAAGTCCCTACTTACCTCAAATCTACCAGCTAGGGGGAAATAGGGATGTTTGATACTTCTAAAGTATCGATACAGTATCGTATCGATACATCCAGACAGTATCTAAAAGTATCGATACGATACTTTCAATAAAGTATAGGTATCGAAGTATCGATACTTTTCAAAAACGCCTGCAAATTTTTAGTCAAGGGTTTATTATTCTTTGATATGGGTTACTTGTGCAAAAATTAATTCTGTCTCAATGAAAAATTTTCGAAAAAAGTTTTTCTTTTAATTTTTTTTTTTACTCAGAAAATATTTGACCTCCTGAGATCCTTCAAAAATCCCTTTTGTAGCCCCCATGAAAGCCCTTTACATCCCCACCGTGAAATTGGATCCTTCTGGGACCCCCAAAAATATACTCTACATCCAAAAATACATCGAAAACGACTCCCAACTCGAACCCATAGCCAAACGCCTTTAGAAAAACTTTCAATTGCCCCATTTTAGCCCCATAGCGCCCCATGGGCTTGGACGATCGGACTGAAAAACCTTGCTCCAAGCCTCGGGGGGTAGGTACAGGTAGCATAAAAGGGGAACATTCCCTCGTTTGGTGTAGCCAGGGCCGTGGAATCCGGGCCCAGGGGCAAAATTCATCGGGCCCCCTAAAAAAAAAAAAAAAAAAAAAAAAAAAGGTAGGTATGAAAATTCATCGATTCATCGGGCCCCCTAAAAAAAAAAAAAAATTTCCTATAGGTATTGATCTGTCCCTTTTCCCATTTTGCCTCTCCTACCCCTTTCTTTACAAAAAAATTTCTCAAGAAAATCCGGGCCCCCCTACGAAGGCCGGGCCAGGGGGCAACGGGTCCAGTGCCCCCCCCCCCCCCCTCTCTACGGGGCTGGGTGTAGCTGTGGCCAGTGGCCACACTAATTTCTACTGTGATGAGTGAGTTGGGTTGGTTGGTTGGGCCAACATTTTGGTGGTCCGCCCTTGATCGAGGACGGCTTATTCTTCTGATATGAGAGCTGGTGCAGCTCCAGGAGGTGGTGGTAGGTACCTACATCAACTTTCTTCAATTGCTGGTCAAGTTAGAGGTACTGTCAACTACCTATATGCCGAAAGTTTTGAATCTGATGAAATGTGAGGGATAAAAAAAGTATCGGCGCCGATACCGGAAAAAAAGTATCGATACTACGATATGTATCGGGAACAAAAAGTATCGATATGTATCGATACTTTTTTTGAAAAGTATCGATACTTTTAAGTATCGATACTTTTTCAACATCCCTAGGGGGAAATGCAGCTACTAGGGGAAATAGAAACCAATCAATTTTTGAATAGTTTCATAATTTTTTGTGAGGAAAGAATGACGTCCAGGTTCGCTATATAGAGTATTGAATTATACCAATCTAGTAACCCGGAGTTGAATAGTATTAATATTTTACAGTATTTTAATAATATGAAAATACTTCATAATATTTTTATGTTCATTCATTATTATGATACATCAACGATAATTCAATTATATACCTACGTAGGTATTTCAATAAACAAAGGGCCTCCGATGGTGTAGTGGTTATGTGCTGGGTCCACTAATGAAGGGTCTGGAGTTCGAGGCTGTCTTGCGTCAAGGTTTTCTTTTGTCCTTTTTCCTTATTATCTGCGAGCTCCCGTAATGTCATACCTACAAGGCATACATTGCCCTCCACAGCAGAGGGCAGGGCCTAAGGCGCGGGGGAAGCCGAATCAGCAATCTTTGGACCCTGGATCCGAGGACGGTCCGTCCTCACGCAGGGTCGGTATTTCGACCCAGGGGAGTGGTGATCCCCGCCCTCTGGGGTTTTCTGATTGTTGGAACTCCAAGACTATAAACATGAATGATAAAAAAGTGGCAAAACATGCAATTCCGGCGGCTGTATCTCATGATGACATGTGTATGAGATAAAACCTGGCTTAGGGACCTAGGACATCAACACATGGATGTGTCCGCTCTGAGGTTCGATGGATACCTACAATAAGCCACGCTTCAGTGCAGAGGCCGCGGTGCCCAGGGGGTCAAACTCCTGATTCAGGACGAAGGGGCACTACCGTCTAATCACGACGGTAGGCCTGCCCCCCCTGCTTCGGGATTGTGACTCCCAAGTTGAATTTCAGAGCTTTAAAAAAAAAAAAAAAAAAAAAATGCAATAAACAAGCTTGGTTGCCTACCAGTAATTGGTTTCTGACTCATTCTACATCATACATAATATTTTTTATATCCTACACTCTTGTTTCCAACAGCGAAACCTAGGGGAAAATGTCCTTAGGTAAGTGATACTTTTATTGGTACCTACTCATGTTTTTAGCTAGGAGAATTGAAAAACGGTCGAATTTTTTTGTACGGAAATAGAGCTCAATTGTACGGATGTCGGACCGAAAAAAAGGAAATTTTGGAGGGGCGGAACGGAAATTTCTTCTCGGCAGGTTGGCAACGCTGCCGGGGTGTCGCTTCTACTCTTTCTATGACAGAAGTATAATTTCTGGGGTTGTATAATGTATAATGTTCTGTGAGAGGAAAACCCCAGAAATTATACTTTTTCTAAAACACTTGAAAAAATGGCAAACCCTGAAGATGACACCCTGTTGGCTGAAAGCTAGGAAGCAATAAACGTGTTTAGACTCATTCTCAACCACCTTCTGTCACCCCACTACGCACCCGGCTGATACATCATTTTTGAAATAATCGAAACTTGAAATGTAAAATGACCAATTTCGGAGTGAGTTAAATTGATACTGTAGTGCCCAGGTTGTCTTGTGCTTGATCCTGATGCAAGGGCCCTAAGGACAAGGCTTGTACTCAGTGTAATTCTGTCAGACCTCGAGGTGGTCCTGAGAGTGTCGACGGCTAGGCTCAGACGGCAGAGCGAAGAAGCGTGCTATACAGCGAGCTGCAAGGCGCTGAAACTGGTGCTGAAAAGGTCCACAGTTTCCTGTTGGCCTTGATGGAAGCGAATTCCAGCATTCGGGGTGCTCCCCTGAGGATTTTTACGCGGGAGCAACGGTTTTGGGAGAAGGTTGATCGGAATTTGGTGGGATGGTTAGGGATACCTTTCAAATGGAAACCTCATCGAATTGAAACCTTTTACGTAACCTGCTCAGTCTGAGAAAGTCGCAGCGAGCGCCACCTCGTATTGGAAGAGGCCGATGTTGTTGTTGTTTTTTTTTTTTTTTTCATCATTTCGTCTCGTCATGGCGAAAATATCGCACCTCCGAGTGTTGGGGAAAGCAGACTAGACGGTAGGTATCGGGATGGCGCAACTCCTCCACCCTCCGCGGGGAGCGTTGTTCATCCATTTTCATTAGTCTCATTTTCCCGCGCCCGCTCACTTCATTTCAAACACCTAAACGACATTCTCAAACTGGTTTTCCGGGGGAACGGGAATTCCACGGAGCGATTCCTTGGAGGGTAGTTTTCTGTTCATTAGGAATTATCTGAGAGTGATCATGAACCTACGTATTGAGTTCACCAAAAAAAGTTGACCCCACATTCCATGAGTTTCTGTTTCGTTTCAGAGTCTAGTAAATTAATTATGATTCTGCAAATTGAACCGTCCGCTGTACTTAACAAAGAAATATTTTAACTAGGTAAGCCAAAAGTAGGGATGTCCACACTGAAAAAAAATATCGATATTCGATATATCGATAGTTATAAAAAATATCGTTTTACTAGGTCGATATATCGTAGAAAAATATCGATATTCGATATATCGTTTAAAAAATATCGATACATTGGATATTAGTCCAAATTTTTAAAAAAATCCATGCCTTTCACGACTTTTGATTACTAGTAAATAAATTAAGGTTATAAATTCTTCAAAATTTGAAGAAGATTGTTTAAATTTGTTTTTAAACAAAAAGATTGTTTAATGATTTGAAGATTAAAGATTTAAAGATATTTAAATTTGATTCAAATTGTTTAAAGATTGTTTAAATTTGAAGATTATTTAATCGACCAATGAGTAGGTAATTATTTGTAAAATCATAGAAACAATTTATTTGCTTAGTTTATAATGTTCTGACAAAACATTCAGTACATTGCACTAAAATGAATTGCGTGGATCTCCTCACCAACATTAATTAAGTACATTATTAACTCTTCACACATGTGATTGTGAACCAATTTGGTAAAGGGATTAGGAAATGAATTGAAAGCCGAGGTCTATTAAACATAGTATTTGATTAGAAATACTTTCAGTAAAGTTACCTACATGTTCTTTGATCCTATTTCTAGCTGGTGTTCGGATTTTTGTCGGATCTCTCTCAAAAATATGGGTGCCCGATATTTTAAAAATTATATCGATATATCGATATATCGGTGGAAAAAATATCGCTCGAAAATATCGATATATCGGCGGGAAAATATCGATATTTCGATATATCGATATTTTTTTTAGCATCCCTAGCCAAAAGATGAATTTTCAAGCTTTCCTAATGTTTTCTGCCTTGTAACATCCTATTCGGATGAGCTACATACGGGACTGTCCCGGGAAATACGGGACGTTTGGCAACCTTGATACCTACCTATAAAAAAAAAACTTGCTAGGATTGGTAGGTACCTGTTTATGAACAATTGAAAATTTCGAATTTTGATCTGCAATGCAGGATAGGTACGGATTTTGGTGCGGACAGCGAGCTCCTTTGACCTACAGGCTTGTATAGTTAGGTTCGCAAGTGCACAATCACAGAATATCCGGCTCCTCTTCCATTGGGCTAGCGTTTTCTTGGTTCGGCGGGCACCCTGTAAACCGGGTCTACCATCAGCGATGGTCGCGGAGTTTGGAGGAGTTGCGCCATCCCGATACCTAGCGCAGGGCCGGACTGGGACCCCTGAAAGGGCGCGGCCTTTGACTTAAGAAAAGGCGCAATCCGGGGGAAAAATTTCAAAACGTTTCAACGTTTCTGACAATTTATTTGTCCATCTTCAGGCCCGATAAAAACAAATCATCCGATGTAGGGTTTTCAACAATTATTGAACTACTATTACGTTAGTCAATTGTGTAGGGTTAGGGATGGTTAGGGAGCTAACGTATTTATATTATACTTATATGAATAAATACGTTTCACCACGCCGTTCTCAACAATTCCACAATGCAACGCCAGCAGCCATCAGAATAGCAGCTCCAAGAGCACCCACGTTTGATGTAATATAATATTGCCAAGTGTCTGTCAAAATTGTCTAATTTCTCGACAAAGTAAAAATGGTGGCGATGAAAAGGGTTCTTTTGGATGTTGGCTCGTACTTCACGATGTAATCGAGTGAAAATCATAAATCAATTGTAATCAGGGGGTTTTCCTGTTTTCAAAAGTTGAAAACTTGAAAGGGAGAAAAAATATACCTCTGCAAATTTTACACCAGGTTTTATTATTCTTTTTATTCTTTGATATAGGTTACTTACTTGTGCAGAAATTAATTCTTTGTCAATAAAAATACACCTATTTTGAAAAAAAAAAAAAAAAAAAAAAAAAAATCTGTAAGTTGTTCGAACAGACCTCAAAAACTTGATTCTAAGCGTCCAAAATTACTCGGAAAATATTTGACCTCCTGGGATCCTTCGAATATCCCAATCGTAGCCACAGAGATCCCCACAGTGAAATCGGATCGTTCTGGGACCCCCAAAAATGGATTCTACGTCCAAAAATACTTCGAAAACGACACCTAACTCGATCCCATAGCTAAAAGCCTTCAAAACACCCCTCCTGTAGCCCCATTTTAGCCCCATAGCGCCCCACGGGTTTGGGCGATCGGACTGAAAACCTTGCGGGCAAAACTAGATGGTAAACCAAGTATTTTGCCAAAATTTCAGATTTTTAAAAAAATTCCTACTACCCAAAACGGCCCGGACGGCGGACGGCGGAGGGCACTGGTCTAGTATGAATGAATAAATGAAAGGTGTGTGAGAATGAGTTAGTTAGGGAAACAAATCTGTGATATGTGTGTCATTGTATGAGTGTTCAAGTTATAAGTGTGCGTCATCATATGTGTGTTCAGATTTTTATTTTTTTGCTTAGGCTAGTCGTGATAGCTTTAGGGAGGGGAGGAAATTTAGTAGAAGTACTCGCCCTCCATCAGTCAAGAAAACGTGGAGTAATGTGACAACCGAAGATGGGAAAACTCCAAGCTATAAGAAGAGGGAGCAGAGTACCTAATGGTGCTGTCAGTTCGACAACCAGTGATGGGAAAACTCCAAGTTATAAGAAGAGGGAGCAGAGTACCTATTGGTGCTGTCGGTGGTCATCATGAGGTTCCTTATGGTGACCACATAAGAGCAACCACCGAGAATCCGAAAACTGTAAGTTATAAGAAGAGGCAGAAGAGTAGGTACGGTCTGTTGCATTCCGCAACCACCGATGATCCGAACACCACAAGCTATAAGAAGAGGTGGAATAGTAGGTAGGTCCGTTGCGATGACTCCTGTCCCAGCGAAGAAATCGCGAAACATAAAGTATCCCCTGCAAAACCCGGCACCTCCACGTGGGCCATCCTGGGCACATCAGAATGATGTGGCTAACGCCGGAGGGGACAGGAGGACCTGCTGTGCCCCCTGGGGGAGTGTATGAAAAGACCGAGAACCACCAGACGTAAGGCTGCACTACCCCCAGCAGTGATGGCAAGATAAGTCCAAGAGCCAAGCCTTCAAGGAAGAGCAGAATATGATGAGGTTTTAAAGACTTGAACAGATTGTATTGGGCCATAACTGGCCCCAGAAACAATCTATTGGCTCGGTACAGCAGGACGGCGGACGGACATTTCGGATTTTGAATGTAGACCTCTTGAAACGGATAATGTCAAATTTTGAGGCCGATCGGAGTCGTCGAACCGCGTCGCGAAAACATAGGTGTATTATTCCAAGAATAATAAACCAAAATAGGTACATTCAGTCAACCATCACTAATGATTATTCATGCCTATCCAATCAAGAATACTACTTATTTTGAAGAAAAAAAATAAAACGCTGCAAATTTTACACAAGGGTTTATTATTCTTTGATATACGTTACTTGTACAGAAATTTAATTCTGTCAATGAAAAAATTGAAAAAAAAAAATTTTTGGATTTTTATCTCAAAAAAAAATTTTTTTTTTGTTTTTTTTTTTGTTCAAAAATGTGTTTTTTCAAAAACTCTGTATTTTTTACTCGAAAAATATTTAACATCCTGGGATCCTTCAAAAATCCCATTTTTAGCCCCACGAATGCCCTAAACATCGCCCCAGTGAAATCGGATCGTTCCGGGACCCCAAAAAATGGATTCTACGTCCAAAAATACTTCGAAAACGACACCTAACTCGATCCCATAGCTAAAAGCCTTCAATAAACCCCTCCCGTAGCCCCATTATAGCCCCATAGCGCCCCACGGGTTTGGGCGATCGGACTGAAAACCTTGCGGGCACAACTAGATGGTAAACCAAGTATTTTGCCGAAATTTCAGATTTTTTAAAAAATTCCTACTGCCCAAAACGGCCTGGACGGCGGACGGCGGACGGACATTTCGGATTTAGAATGTAGACCTCTTGAAACGGATAATGTCAAATTTTGAGCCCGATCGGAGTCGTCGACCCCCGTCGCGAAAACATAGGTGTATTATTCCAAGAATAATAAACCAAAATGAAATCGTCCAGGACGGAGGATGACGCGGTGACTGGAGAATGACGATTCTGCCAGTTTAGAGTCAAATCCTCATTCTCAGCCGTCAAATACCTGCTACTTATACTTTAAAATAATGATTTATTACTTTAATAATTAATCACAACATTTTAAACATTCAGTCTTAAAAAGCCAGTCAAGGTTCAAATTCAAATCTAAAAGTAAACGTTCCTGTAATGTGTTACAATTTTATTTACAAATTTTAACTTTTTAAACTATAGCCGATAAAAGTGATTGTTGAATAAGTAAATAATAATAAATTTTACATCACATTGTGTAAAAAGATTTAAATATAATTTTCTGTTTCATCAGTTCATCATCAGTTTCTGCTTTCCACCGTTCTTCTTCTTTGTTGGGGCCATGATTATGCAGGTAACAACAACAATTGCAAAAAAAAAAAAAAAAAAAAAAAAAAATACATACCCACCTACTCGAATAACGAATAGTTGTTCTCTATTAATTGCAGTAGGATAGTGAATGGATGAGTGAATGTTTAGGGCTTAAGGCTAGGCTGTGATTTTAATGGTGATATTAGACTTAGGTATTTATTTGATTAGAATAAGGAATGATTGTGATGTTTGGCTGTGATAAATGTTAGTTAGGAATGATTGTGATAATAGGTTACTGTGTGAATGGAGTGTGCTAGGAGGCCATTATGATGGTTATGATGGTTATAATGGTTATGGTGGTTATGATGGTTATAATGATTATGGTGGTTATGATGGTTATGGTGGTTATGGTGGTTATGATGGTTATGGTGGTTATGATGGTTATGGTGGTTATGGTGGTTATGATGGTTATGGTGGTTATGGTAGTTATGATGGTTTTGGTGGTTATGGTGGTTATGATGGTTATGGTGGTTATGATGGTTATGGTGGTTATGGTGGTTATGATGGTTATGGTGGTTATGATGGTTATGATGGTTATAATGGTTATGGTGGTTATGATGGTTATGGTGGTTATGGTGGCTATGATGGTTATGGTGGCTATGATGGTTATGGTGGTTATGATGGTTATGGTGGTTATGATGGTTATGGTGGTTATGATGGTTATGGTGGTTATGATGGTTATAATGGTTATGATGGTTATAATGGTTATGTTGGTTATGATGGTTATAATGGTTATGGTGGTTATGATGGTTATAATGGTTATGTTGGTTATGATGGTTATAATGGTTATGGTGGTTATTATGGTTATAATGGTTATGGTGGTTAGGGATGGTTAGGGATGGTTAGGGATGGTTAGGGATGGTTAGGGATGGTTAGGGATGGTTAGGGATGGTTAGGGATGGTTAGGGATGGTTAGGGATGGTTAGGGATGGTTAGGGATGGTTAGGGATGGTTAGGGATGGTTAGGGATGGTTAGGGATGGTTAGGGATGGTTAGGGATGGTTAGGGATGGTTAGGGATGGTTAGGGATGGTTAGGGATGGTTAGGGATGGTTAGGGATGGTTAGGGATGGTTAGGGATGGTTAGGGATGGTTAGGGATGGTTAGGGATGGTTAGGGATGGTTAGGGATGGTTAGGGATGGTTAGGGATGGTTAGGGATGGTTAGGGATGGTTAGGGATGGTTAGGGATGGTTAGGGATGGTTAGGGATGGTTAGGGATGGTTAGGGATGGTTAGGGATGGTTAGGGATGGTTAGGGATGGTTAGGGATGGTTAGGGATGGTTAGGGATGGTTAGGGATGGTTAGGGATGGTTAGGGATGGTTAGGGATGGTTAGGGATGGTTAGGGATGGTTAGGGATGGTTAGGGATGGTTAGGGATGGTTAGGGATGGTTAGGGATGGTTAGGGATGGTTAGGGATGGTTAGGGATGGTTAGGGATGGTTAGGGATGGTTAGGGATGGTTAGGGATGGTTAGGGATGGTTAGGGATGGTTAGGGATGGTTAGGGATGGTTAGGGATGGTTAGGGATGGTTAGGGATGGTTAGGGATGGTTAGGGATGGTTAGGGATGGTTAGGGATGGTTAGGGATGGTTAGGGATGGTTAGGGATGGTTAGGGATGGTTAGGGATGGTTAGGGATGGTTAGGGATGGTTAGGGATGGTTAGGGATGGTTAGGGATGGTTAGGGATGGTTAGGGATGGTTAGGGATGGTTAGGGATGGTTAGGGATGGTTAGGGATGGTTAGGGATGGTTAGGGATGGTTAGGGATGGTTAGGGATGGTTAGGGATGGTTAGGGATGGTTAGGGATGGTTAGGGATGGTTAGGGATGGTTAGGGATGGTTAGGGATGGTTAGGGATGGTTAGGGATGGTTAGGGATGGTTAGGGATGGTTAGGGATGGTTAGGGATGGTTAGGGATGGTTAGGGATGGTTAGGGATGGTTAGGGATGGTTAGGGATGGTTAGGGATGGTTAGGGATGGTTAGGGATGGTTAGGGATGGTTAGGGATGGTTAGGGATGGTTAGGGATGGTTAGGGATGGTTAGGGATGGTTAGGGATGGTTAGGGATGGTTAGGGATGGTTAGGGATGGTTAGGGATGGTTAGGGATGGTTAGGGATGGTTAGGGATGGTTAGGGATGGTTAGGGATGGTTAGGGATGGTTAGGGATGGTTAGGGATGGTTAGGGATGGTTAGGGATGGTTAGGGATGGTTAGGGATGGTTAGGGATGGTTAGGGATGGTTAGGGATGGTTAGGGATGGTTAGGGATGGTTAGGGATGGTTAGGGATGGTTAGGGATGGTTAGGGATGGTTAGGGATGGTTAGGGATGGTTAGGGATGGTTAGGGATGGTAGGGATGGTTAGGATGGTTAGGGATGGTTAGGGATGGTTAGGGATGGTTAGGGATGGTTAGGGATGTTAGGGATGGTTAGGGATGGTTAGGGATGGTTAGGGATGGTTAGGGATGGTTAGGATGGTTAGGGATGGTTAGGGATGGTTAGGGATGGTTAGGGATGGTTAGGGATGGTTAGGGATGGTTAGGGATGGTTAGGGATGGTAGGATGGTTAGGGTATGGTTAGGGATGGTTAGGGATGGTAGGGATGGTTAGGGATGGTAGGGATGGTTAG